>JBCJKH010054609.1:0-13492 GCA_039877255.1 Loriculus beryllinus
CCTCCTGTTGATGGAGAGGTGAATGGTTTGTTCTTCCTGATATGCCTTTTAAAATTAGACTTAGGCCTGTGAATCATACCAAAAGAAGACCGTCCCCGGTGAAATTGCAGGAGGGACCCCATTATGATTCACGTGTTTTATTTGCTTGTGTCCTGAATGCAGCATGACTTTATGATTTGTGGTAGTTGTATTTTTTAACCCTGGATCAGATGTGCATACTGTGAACAAGTTTGCTTTTTGAAACACTGAAAGGTTTGAAAAGGAAACATTTGAGGAATGAGAATGTGGATGCAGTTGCATCCTCTTTGGGAGTTAAGAGAACTATCTACTGATTGTCTTTGTCCTACATGCAATGAATAAAATTGCTGGCACATGAAACTTCTTTTATTCCAAAAGAAGAATTAAATGGTATTCTGGCTTCTTGTCGATGAAGCTCTCCATGGTTCAGAGCTGCGGTTTTCAAAGGAGAAAAACTATGTGCCAAATTGTATTGTGTGCCAAATTATATTGCATGCCAATAATGTTTCAACCAATTAAACTGCTTTGTGATTCCTACTTGACAGATGTCAGTAGTCAAATATATCACCCATCTTGTAATGTGTTGTAAACCAGGTTTAATGAGTACTGGTGTAGTTCAGTAGAGCAACTCTCATTTATACTACAATAGAAGCTCACTTTTTTTCTTTACTGGATGCATCAGAAAGCTATTATTACTTCTTGTTTTATTTCAAGATTTTTATTTTTTTTTTTGTCAGTATCACAACTCAGTTTTGTGTGCAGGAATTCCATTGCTTTACTTTTAATAAATATTCACATCCTTAGATTTCTGCTTGAGGATCAGACATTGACAAGTATTTGCTTCTTTGGACTATTCAGTGGAAAATGGCTTGGGAAAATATTTTAATTTTGTGAAAGAAAGGGAAATTATTATTTTACATTACCCCAAAATAAAGTGCATGAGAGGCAGTTGCTTAAAGAATTTGGCATGAGATTCTGATGGGCATATCTGGGAAGCTTTATAAATTACTTTGATGTGGGATGGAAACCAAAATGTAGTCTTGTTTATAGGACTGTGAACAATTCTAGGTTTAGTATCAAGTTTCTGTTAAATGTCAAAATGTCACTGTCGCAACTGATGGAAGTATTTCCTAGAGCTGATTAGGATTCTCATTTCATGCTTTTTCTTATCTTGAGAGTTTCTTATATAATTCGATAATACAGTCTTTTCCCGTACCATTATTTTTGTCCTCCAAACTTATATTTAGAAGTCTAAGCCACATTTCATTTCCCTCATGTAACACAGCCCTATTTATAGTTCTGGCCTAGTCAAGAGCATGGAGTTCCTTCTAAGTAAGAGTCAAGTCAAAAGGCTAGTTTATTGGATTAATTATTTAGGCTAGAAGAATTGCTGTGGTGCTGACACATACAAAGATAAAAAAAATTTAGGTTGGTGGACCCAAGAAATTCCAGTGGAATCACAGAATGGTTGAAGCTTGAATTATGACATACCTGCGTCCAATTATTTGTATGGAGAGGCTTAAAGCATTAAAATATGGATCCTCCAGATTTTTCTAAGACCATATGGGAAAACAGTATTCTTAGTATTCCATTTGGTGTGGTTTATTAGTGTTGCATTTTGATGATTTTTTGGTATTTAAAAAAAAAATATTGCTCATTGATTAAAAAAAGAAACAAACTGACTATCCTGGAAGAAAGGTAAATTTATGTTTCAGAGGAAACAGCACTTTCTTGCTGCACATATTGTCTTTTGCTGTCTGTTAGAAAAAGTCTTAAGCTTAGTGAATAAAATTAATATGCATTTATCAAACCATTTACTTCTGCAGTGTCACGTCTGCTGGCAGACAAAATTGATAACACAGGATGTGACCTTGTTATTGACGGTCTCAATGATTGGATTGTTGTTTACAGGTGAATTTACTGTTAAAAATGTATAAGACAAGCAGCTGGTTTTAGTATTCAGCCAGCGGGAGAGTGGAGTATTTTACTTGTCAGCAAGGAAGAAATAAAAGTCCAGATGTTTACTTCACATACACATGAGGAAGAATCTTGTTAACCTTGCCTGCCATGCTAACGGGTGAGACCATTTTTCTCTCTTAAGACTTCATGTAGCCTTCATGGGTTCCTAATTTCCTACTCTGCGAGCAATGCATGTGACATCTCCAGTTTTGCAGTGGAAAATGTTTCAATAAATCTCTGTGAACTATGAGTACAGTGCAGAAGCAATAGAAGTCCCGCTTGGGTTAATAAGTGTTTATGTTTATAGTTTTTTCAGTGCTAAGGTATTTCTCCTTTGTGTAGAAAACTGTAATCATTTGGAGCAGGCTGCGCTTGGAGACTGCAAGTGGCTGTTGCCAAAGCTTATGTCTCTTCATGCTTCGTGTTTGGTATCCTCTGTGACCTTCAGAAAACCATATATTGCCTAGGTAGCTTCATTTGTGTGGCATTGTTAACTCTACCATTACTCTCCACTATTGTTCCCAAACTACTGGAACAGTGCTTGAAAGCTCATCTACCTATCACAGTGCTACTTGTGGCCTCAAACACTTCAGGATGTGTCAGTGCTGCCATTATAAGTCATGGTTTTCAAGATGTAACTACACTGTGAACACATTCTGCTCTGAAATATGATTGACAATGTATGTTAACAACAAGATTTGATTTTAATTAACAGAAAGCTCTTGAGGGTGAGGAAGATTGGCTTTGGCTTGGCTTCAAAGTCTGCATGCTTTCTACAGATTGCCGTGTTACCTTACCCCATCCAGTGGCCCCGGCCTTCCCAGCATCATCTCTCTTCTGGAAGGCTTTGCAGTAGGTGAAAGGATAAAAGGCCACTATGAGGACTTTTCTACTCTGAGTACTTGGGTTAAGAGCAGCAGCCTTAGTTTCAGCTGTACTAAACGTCAAATTTGAGTCCATTTCTGTGGAAAATAAACAGTTCTGCCATGAAAGACATTTAAACACCAGGTTTGCTGATTTGGCCAGTCCATGTTGTCTGCTAAAAGAAAAATATTTATTCATTAAATGGCTTCAACTGCATTTGAATAAAATTAATGTAGTTCTGTTTCAGGTAAGTAGAAATCATGGCTTGATTATTACTTAAAGAGGAAAAATGAGAATTAGGTAGAAGATTAGTTTCCAGCATTATGGAATTTATCTGCTCAATTTAAGCCTGCAGATTTGTATAGGGGCATAAGCCTTTGTATAAATAATTTTTTGCTTCCCTAGTGGGGCATAACGTACCTTGAGGTGATTATGATGAGAGCACAAGCACTTGGACTGAAAGTTAAGGCAATAGGACATTGGGCTGCAGTTGCTGTCCTGCAAGGAATCTGCAGGCTTTGCCTGTGGAGGATAATTACAGTTCTTTTGGGAAGTAAAAATCCCCTCTGTTCAGCAGCTGCAGAATGTATGGTTAGGTATCATGGAGCATTGCGTTGGATTATAACCAGTCTGACTGCTGATCCTGAAAACCTGGTCCTTTAAACTGCCTGCTGATTGATTATGCCTCTTTGTCAGGATTTGGGATTATGGCAAATAGCTCCTAAGGGTACCAGAAACAAATAGAAAGCTTCTTTTACGTTTCAAGATATACTGCCTTGTGCCTGCTCAGGACTGTATATGCATGTGTATATGTGCTGAGGGGAGAATGCCTGCAGTAGTCATGCTTGCCTACTTGGCCTATGAGGGATTAGGTTTGATGATGCTGGTAATATGTTCTGTTCTTGTGAATAGGAGCTGAGCAAGTGAGCCTGGCATTTTATGCTTCTGAGTACTTGGTTTGTATGACCTAATTAAATTTTTTAATGTACTTCCTTGTGAGTGGAGTATGTAATACAGAATATTGCTTTATGCAAATTTTTTTGGAAAATTACTGAATAGAAAAAGATTTCATTCTTTTCAGTTATTAAAAATAGCAAATTTCACATGTAGGCAATGTCTACAAAGATTATGCAAATGGTACTTTTTTGATCAGTGTGGAATATTTGCATCTTTCCTTTTGTATTTTACCTTTTTATATCAGTGTATTTATCAGGCAGTAACAACTTTGAAAGATGAAGCCTTTACCTTAAGTCTTACGTTTAAAGAAAACAAAATATAAACCCAATATGCATCTGCTTCAAAAATTGTTCCATTAGCTACATTCTGGTCACACATTAAATGTATCCCTCAATAAAATGTTTTTAGTCCTGAGATAGATCTCTCAATAAAGGTAAATCTCTATAAATGAAATTGATTTAATATTTATCTCTTTTTAAACATTTGTAGATTTACTTTGTGCTGAGGTAGTGCACAAATATTGCACATTCTCACTCAAAAGGTCTTTTGTTCAAACATTTTAACAGATTTCTACGTTTAATGAGAAATTTTGATCTTCTGTTGCCACTACATAGGCTGCAGCTCTTATGAAGAGTTGATTAATGATTGCTCTTTCATGTACATCAGCAAAGGAATTATTTACCCAAATGGTATTTATCAGTTGTCTGTGAGCTCTGGGAATGTTTATCATAGAAACAGGTTTTCTCTTTCATAAGACATGAAAAACTGCTTCAAACTCTTCTGAATGGAACACTGGTCCAGGCTGTGTTGGGAAATAAAAGATACCACCTTCAGAATGTTTGGAATATTGTCTATTACTTATCATACAGTCTAACTTCCAAGTGTAAAACTCCTGGAACCTGACATCTCTCACATTATCAGAGGTATAGTAGGCAGCATCAGAGTAGCTCTTGGGCAGAAAAAGAACTGCACTGTGATCTGACCTGAGTTTGCATACTTGTACATACAAATGTCTTGGGAATGGTCTTAAAGCTGGTCCTTCCTTGGGGCAGAGATGTTTCTGGATCTTGATAGGATAACCCTTTTACTGAAAGAATTTACTGTGGGCTTTTGTGTGTGGATATCTATAGATAGTAAAGTGAGGAGGACGGTTTTCTGCTGTATTCCATATACAATTGAAATTCTCATCAGCGGTAAGATGAAGATGTTTCATTCTGTAAGTTTTGCAAACCAGAGTGTTGCCAGACTTTTCCTCTCACCTTGAAATTCCTCCCATGGTCTTTATTTTTTACTTTTCAGTGTCTGTTCTCTTTTAAAGAGATGCTTTCTTTAGTTACATTTTGCTCTGCTGTCCTTTCTCTTTTTTTTCCTTTTTTTCTTTTATTTAGCAGTGTTTCTGCCTGAATTGGAAAAAAAGAGAATTCTCCAACCTTCTTTGCCTGTTTTCCATGTGATATAATTAATGCCTTTTGTGAGAGTCATTGGCAAGGAACTGAGGTGCAGGAAACTGTGAAATACATGAAAATCCTAAAAGCATCATATAAAAAATTGAATGTCTAAATGTATAAAGCTCACACAGCATATCATCCTACTACATATTTAACAGTTTTTCATGAGCAGCAGGCAGCTACTGTTGGAAAGTTCATGAATATTTTATTCTGTGAGATGAAAAGTAACCATGTAGCAAACATACAAGACCTACATTTTTTATTTTGCCTATTCCTTTTTTTGGATGTTGTTTTCGTATGGGTGAATCAGCCTTTCATCTCCCACAGACCTTCTAAAATTATTCCCATCAACTTAGTAGTAATCATTGCTGAGGGCAGACCTCATCAGCTGTTTCATCAGCTCTCTCATCTCACCGGCCCCTTACCTCCACATACAATTGGAAAAAGACTGTGTCAGCCAGAAGCATACTCTGTGCTGCCCTGGTACCTGCGGGTAGTGTTCAATAACACGTGCTGCAAACACAGGGCTGCTCTTACCCCCACCCTTGTGCCAGAAGCCCATCAAGCAGCTGCTCTGTCTAAACTGTACCCTGCTTAACACAGTGCCTGCCTTTTTTTCCTTCTTCTCCTCTGGGGGCTTATATTTCTCACCTCCTACTGTAACACTTATCAGAAAGTATATCCTTCACCTCTAGCCCAAGCCTCCCCATCCCCGGGCTGGAAAGTCACTGATGATGGGGGTGGAGCGTGGCACCCTGTTCTCAGCTCATCAATCTGTCACAAATCTCTACACCAGGCTAGCTGGCTTCAACCCTCATTTATTTCCAAGCTCAGAGGATGTTTGTGTTTGATTGGAGATGCTGGATAAATGATTTCAAGCTGTGGAATACATTTCATCACCAATCACAGACACAGGTTGAAATCCTGTTCACCGAGTTGGCAGCTAAACCTCCACTGACTGCCCTGGTCACCCATAATAACATGAATTAAATCAAAGGGTGCCACAGGAAGGGGATATGCAATAAGACATCATTCATATTATCTTTAACTTTACTCCTGGTCTGTGGATTCACATATGAAAGGGATATTTGCTTTCCTGTGTTACTAGTAGCTGCAACACATTATTAAGGAGTTTCACAGTCCCAGCTAAGATAAACCCCCAGAAGACTCTAAACAAGTCCCAAAACACTTATAACATCAATCAGAGCTTTCAGCTTAGCAAATAGATTTGATATGAGTATGGATAAGGGATGGCTCTCCTTGGGGAATGGAGAAATCTCCGGCAGAAAGCCTTCCCGTGAGACTCCTGCTGTCCCACTGGAAGTGGCACTGCAGGGCTCAGTGCCACTTATTACTGCCTTCAGCACCATTCACTTTTCTTTTCACTCCGTGACAGCAGAGGAGATGACCTGGACTCCCTTTCCAAAGACATGAGGGGTCCCCTCTCCAAACTGGTAAATCATTCAGGTGCTCAACATGGAGCTCCTCCCAGGAATCAGAAGCAGCAGAGCCATTTCATTTCTTACCTTTTTTTTTTTTTTTTCCCTTAAATGAGACCGAAAACTGTGTATGAATGTTTGCTCTTTTTTTCACAAAGACCCCAAACCCCAAAGTCAGACCAAAGAAGTCAGTTATTAAAGCATCTCTCTGTACCTCTACTACGTCTGAAGAGGCTAGACTGACAGTGTCCTGCATGAAATGAGCCCAGCCCTGTAGTACAGCAACATCTTTGAATGGGCAGCCATACCAGGTATTACATCACAAAAGAGAGATGGGATAAAAAGAAAATGGAGGTAGATGGGTAGCAGGAGGAATAGAGAAAACAGTGCAACAAAGAGAGGTCATGGCAGCAATACACATCTGCATTTCACAGCTTGTAGCTTGTGCCCTGGAGTTGCTCTGAAAGGCCCCTGCCGATGCTGTGCCATGTCCTTCCCTGTGCACAACAGGGCTTAGGAGGGACCATTTAGTGAATAGCTGCTCAGAATTAACAGTAATGCCCATACTCAGCAGGTCAACGTGGGTGTCACCTCCCTGTCTTAACGAGGAATAACATCGGCTGTGGGACCTCCACAAAAATGCACTTGTCCACGTCTCTCCATGGCACCTCATTGGCCTCCAGAGCCATATTCCTGGAATAAGGTACTAGGGCAGAAGTTTTTGGTTTCCAAAAGAAACCATGTGCTGGAGAGTGGCCAGAGGCTGCGGGTACACCAAGTGAGGGTGGGGTAATTTGGGGGGAAGCTTTCTGCCTACAGGGAGAGCAGGATGCGCGGGAGCAGGTCTACAGCACTCAGATGGAGCAAAATTAACACCAGATCATCAGCTCGATAGCAGGATTTAGTGCAGGGAGGGCCAGGCCAGGTGAGTCATTGTGCTTCTGCTGCTGATGGCTGTGATACCCCAATGAATACAGAGTGGGTACCAGCAGGGAGATTGCTGGGTTAGTTTGGAGCCAGGCACTGTCAAAGGTTGGCAGCTGCTGCTTCTGTCTCTTCCCCTCCACAGCACCAGATATTGGGGAGGAAAGACTACCAGCATCCAAGACCTGCCAGCTTGTGCCCCTCTCGTGTAGTGGCTGCACCCTACACACGATGTAGCCATTCCTCTCCCATGAATGGGGGAATAAACAGGGATTGCTCCATGATGAGCTCCTCTGCTGAGGTGCACATGAGGAGCAGTGCCCAACCCCAGCATGGCAATAGCTGAACTTTGCTCACTGAGCCATGGTCAAGCACTGCAGACCCAAGCTTGTGGCCAAGCCCATGGGCAAGCCCAGATCAAGGATCTAAAAGAACTAAAACAGAGAGAGAAAAACAAACAAAAAAAGAAACCCAGCACCCCAAACCAAGAAACTAGTCATCTTTAAGACCACCAGGCCCTCGTGGGACATGCAAGTCTGGATTTTGCTGTCTCCATTTCAATCCCTTACCAGAGCAGATGAATGAGTTCAGATACTTGCTTACTACTTCAGACTTTGCATACCCAGTGCTCTGCTCACCCAAGCAGGTACTGTCATATCAGCTATCATTTCAGCACAGTAGTATCTTGCCTTTTCTCTCTGCAGGTCTAAATAGTACTGGGATGGATTCCCAAACAGTCAAGCTCAGTCTGTTAACTGAGGATCACATCGCACCAGGAGGTGTGGAGAGGCTCTTGACACCAAAATGTTTTGACAATCAAACAAACATCCCCAAGCAACTCTAGGCATTGAGCACAGCTGATGCATGGGTAGCCAAAGCAGCTTTGGACTGTCTAGCCATGCAGTCACATAACAGAGAGCTCAGCAAATCCTTCCTTAGAAACTGGGTGAAATCTTGTGTTACTGCTACACATGAAGCCAACTGTCATGTCTGCACATCCAGTGCAACCTATGCTAGCTAATCTGATGTTAGCACCAGACTGTACAAGCTGAAACCCTGATGCAGGCCAGAGCTGATACCTACATGATTTTAAGGAATTGTACCCATGCTATAGAGTACAATAAAGCCATCACCTAGTGTATGCCTTTCCACATGGCCAGCAGTGCACCCACCAGGCCTTCCCTACAGCAAAAAGAAACACACATTACAGGTACATGCTTCTGAACAGCATCTGCAAGAATAAGGCTCCACAGACTCACCAGTTTAATCAGCAGGAGACAGACAATTCAAATTCTCCAGCTAACACTACTCTAACTCCTATTTAAGAACAGAGACACTTACCTCCCCTGCTTTACAATCAGGTTCTCTGTCTCATGAATACAAACTAAGCCCAAACATATCATCCACCAATTGCTGGGTCTCCCCACTTCCCTTTGCTCCAGGTGGAGGTGGTGACTGGATGTGATGAGGTGCTAATTTGTCCTGAAAAAGAACTTCAGATGTTGCAATTTGATGCTCAGGGGCTGCAGCTGGACTAGATTTAAGTTAGACTGGGCTAACCAAAGGGATTTTTGCACTGGGTTTCTCCAGTATCGTGTTAACCACAAATCATGAAGCAGCAAGAAGATTTAAGACAATGCTCACATCTGAAATGCCTTCTCACCAAGCAGGTCCAAAAAATAAAAAGTCCCATGAGGTCAGAAGAGAAATGAAAAGCAATCATTGGGGTCTGAGTTTCTACAATGTAGAGTAATGAAATGACTCAGCCTGCCATAGTTGAGCTACCAAATTTCCTGTTTGCTTTGCCCCAATCTTTGGGTGTTTTTCAGCAATTGGAACTGTGAATTAAACTCCTACACCGAAAAACAGCTGGTGGCAATGGAGGTGGGGTAATTTCATGAGGTAACTGTGACACACCAATGTGAGAAGGCTTGTGATCCGGTTTTGATTTAAATTTGGAGACTAAAGTTCACCTAGGTCCTTATTTTGTCCAAATGGCTTATTCAGCTCAAGAACATATTTTGCATCCCTGTTTCCCCTGCTGCACGATGGAATATGATGCCATGCACTCTGCTTGTCATAGCTCAGATCCTGTCTTAAATTTCTGTAATGCCTTCCATACCGGAGAGTCTTGGCATGTTTCACAAGCTGCTGTATACGTAGCCAGAATCAGACATGTGGCCACTTCTGGGGTGGAAGACAAATAACTGCATATGTTGCACTAGGAGGAATAAGAGTCTGTCCCGGAAGAGATACTTTTGCATAACATGTCATTAACATCAATCTCTGAACACCCAGTAAGCTGCTAGCTACAAGCTTAGCTGCATCTGAAGGACTAAAATTATCACTGCTGGGATGTGAACCTGTAGTTCCAGGCAATCAATTTTGCTTAACCTGCCAGGCTGTCGGCAGCTGTTTTCATCCCTTAGGTACACTACAGACCAGTAACAGATAAATACAAATGTAGATCACAACCTTCTGTGCCTTCTGGAGGGGGTAATGCCTTCTCAAAGGATTCCTGTGAGAAAGGAACCAGCACCAGGTGGTAAAGGGGTCAAGTTCCCAGGAAAAAAGTCATCTTCTCTCTCCCACCTCTCATCACCTGTAGGTCTTTCTTACTGCCACAAAATGTGGGGCTGCAGTTGGCAGAAGAGGCAGCCAATGCAAGAAGGAGGTGAGTCCTGCAAGTTGGGAGGGTAAAGGCAGAGCTGCAAGGAAGGAGGTCATGGTCAGGGCTGTGATTCTCAACAAATTGCATTAGCTGCAGAGATTGAAGCATGGATGGCAGTAAAGGTGTGATACAGACTGTCCTCCCAGTGCCTTCTGCAGCCCTCAGGTCCCCAGGTTGAAGAGATAGCAGTATAACACCTCAACTGACAATCACAATGTAAGTTTGGTGCTTGGAGCTAGCATGTCCCCATTGAACATATGCTTTAATTCAGGCTCCCAATCCTACTTCCACATCAGATGCAGGACTCCAGGTATCCTGCAGCTACCAGAATACCTACCTGGAGCCATTTGACCACAGCCTGACTACACCTCTCTGTTCCCTCGGCCAGAACCCTGGGTGACAGAAGCATGTCCTTCTGGGAGGCCTGAGGGAGAGGTTCTAGCAAGATTCTGGCTGAAGTACCTGCTAATTGCCTTGCAACACTTGGCATGGTGCCAGGGAAAAGGCAGATGATTCTTAGCAGATAGGAAGTTGATCAAAGGCACCTGTGACCCGGTCACAGTGCTGCAACCTGCTCCTTTCTCAATTGGGCTTTAGTGGCTGTTCTGGTTTTTGACAGACCTACAAACTGGCTACTCTTAGGGAAGGAGAGAGGGAGGAGGAAATCTCTTTCTCCATACCAGCCATTCCTAACATCATTCTGGAGCTAAACAGGGAAAAGTGATGCCTCTTTCTCCCACACCCTGAGAAGATACAGAGGAAAGAGCAGCTCTTGTGTCCCTGAGCACTGCCTGAGGCAGAAGCTGGCAGCTGAAGACGACCTGGTTTCCAATCACGCACCCAGCTGCTGCGGTGTGCACCCTACCTTAGCCTGAATTACGGCTGCCGGCAGGAGCAAGCACCCGGGTTTGCAGGGGAGCACTGCCTTCAGCTGCTCTCAGCTCTTTGCACTCAGGAAACCACAGCCCTGCTTTAGTGGTGTAGCTGTAATGTGGGCATTTGCATTTTGGTGGGGTAAAGGATACAAAGGGATTGCCTAAAAAACAGGGCCTGGCATACTAAAAATAAAAAAGATAGCTACTGACACAAAATAGCTCTGAGCCAGTCAATCCATCCCTGGTTCCCAATGGCCATTACAGCCTCCCAGAGCAAACAACTAACTGTTCTGCATGCAGTGCTGGGCACCACACAACCTTTGGACTTTGCTGAAATGTTAACTTATCATCCTTGAGTATCTGTGCAGAAACAAAAAGCTGCTTAAAGAGAGCAGAACCTCTGAATAACCTTTTACATCAAATTCAAACGGACAATTTGAACTCATTTCCCTGCATGCTGAGCAACTCCTTGTCACACACCCAGAGCTGGAAGAACTGGGCATCCTACATGTCCATCAGCACCTGGTCCTGCAGGTCTGTTTCATGAAGCAGCATAAGCACCTGCACAGCGTGGCCTCACTTGTAGCTGTTGGGCCCAGAACGGGATGGGCAACGTGAAGAAGAGCCACTGCAGTTCTGTATCAGCAGCACAGGATGGGCAACGTGAAGAAGAGCCACTGCAGTTCTGTATCAGCAGCACAGCAGGGAATTTTGACCAAGTCTGTTCATCCAGCCACTCTGCAAGCCCTCCTGGAAATACATAAAGTGTGTGTTACATCAATCAACGCTGTTCAGCAGCAACCATATGTTTTACTAGGCGCTGGCTGCGTAAAAGCTCTTCCTATTTCTCTACACCCTAAATCATAGTCATACTCATTTCTTTACTAAGTTAAAGACTTCTGTCTTCACACCAGGACAAGGTTTGCACTGATGTAGGAATGAGTGGTCTGCTGACAAGCCCATCTTTTATAGGATGCTGTGGCGGAACAGGGCTAAGGCCTCATCTCCACCAAACCTGGTGTCTAGATACTGAGCTTTAAATCAGCAGAGAAACAGAAGAAATCACACTCATTCCTGGCTCTGCCTTTCTTTGCCACCGTGCACCATCCCAGCTGCTTCCTGTTCCTCAACAGCATCTTCCACTTTGCGACACTTACAGGGTTTCCCTTCATCTTACAAAGCAATATGTGGGGAAAGCAGGAAGACAGCAAAGCTGTTGCCCAAAATCTCAGAGCCATGTCTCTGCCTTGTGCATCTCTGTGCAGTGCAAAAAAGCATTGAGCAGGCAAGCCCTGGGATATACCCTGTATTCAGCCCTGCCTCTTCTCCCTGATCACATGCAAACCCAGTGCTGGTTCAAGCTACGATGTTTCCACCAGCCTCCAACAATGTAATTTCTTCCATCATCTGGACCTCTTGTTTTCAAAGGAGCAATGGAGCAAAGGATATATTTGTTGATGGTGTGTATATTGGTTACTACAAGGATTGGCAGTTTTAAGGATTTTCCATGTATCCTGTGTCCCTCCATGTTGCAGTGCACTGACCCAGACACAACACTGACAGCTGCAGGGTAAATAAATAAAAACAGAGTATTTTGATCTTGGAGGGGAGGGAGTATTTTGGAGGGGAAGGGGGGACAGGGTGTCAGCCAGACAGGACAGGGTGGCCACAGCTGTGATGGGAACAGATGCGGCACAGGGAGCAGGAGCAGGGAATAAAGTTCTACAAATGTAAGCAATGCTGGAAAGTCCTGAAGAATGGCATGCATATTTGGGACAGGTGGGAAGTGTTTACATTGAAATAAGAAGGATGATGGCCTGACAGAATGCTGGTCACATTACCTGTGACCCAAACTGACCGACTGCAGCTCCCATGGGTTCAGAACATCCAAGACCACCATTTCTTTGTCACAGCAGAGCCCACTGAGTACACATAGTGTCTCGCCCAGTGCTATGGGTGTTCAGTGCTCATAAGTGTTTTGTCTCTCACAAACAAGCTGACATTGGCTCTAAGACATCTTTCATCCCAGTCTAGCTTGTAGTAGGTCTCTGTAGTACCCCTGTGCAAGCCTTGAGCCAGGCAGGTATGAGGCAGTATGGAGACAGGCTCACCTGAGCCAGCAAACCTGCCAGTGTGGTCTGCAGCACAGAGGAAGCACAGCTGGCAGAACCCTAGGACACCTATCTAGCTGACCCCAAAAAGCATTCCTGCCATGGCTGGGTCCCAAGCTGAGTACAGTGGTTTTGGGGTTTAGGGGGTTTTTGTTTGGTTTTGGGTTTGTTTGGGTTGTTTTTTTATTATTTTTTATATTCTTTGAAGTCTAGCAGAAGCTATTTC
>JBCJKH010054610.1:0-16121 GCA_039877255.1 Loriculus beryllinus
TCACACTAAACCATGTCACCCAAGGCTCTGTCCAACCTGGCCTTGAACACTGCCAGGGATGGAGCATTCACAGCTTCATTGGGCAACCCATTCCAGTGCCTCACCACCCTTACAGTAAAGAACTTCTTCCTGATATCCAATCTAAATTTCCCCTGTTTAAGTTTTAACTTATCACCCCTTGTCCTCTCACTACAGTCCCTATAGGTGTAGGCAAATTACTCCCCACGTTTAAGAGCTCTGGCATACTTCTCATCAAATATAAGCTTGCCTTGTCACAGCACTCTTCTTTTTAAAAGGATTTACAAGGATTACTGTGTACCCAAGAACTTCTACTGAACTGGGAGACCTGGCATAAAGCTGGAATTTCAACCTTGGTATTCCCTGAAAAATGGCTTAAAGACCTTCCAAGCTGTATCAGCCGATTTACACATCACCACTTACCCATTCCCCATGAGCAGCTCATATCACTGTTCTGACTCCTCTCATTTTCCTCCTCTTTTTCATCATCTTCATCAGAGTCCTCTCCCAACATTGTCTTTTCTAACTTTGCTTGCTGTTGCTTGCGCAGTGCCTTCAGTTGAGTCACAGTTAGTTCTGACTCAGACTCCTGGTCCTCCTTGGGTCCCTAAGTCACAAACAGAAGCTTAGCAGAAATGCTTTTTAAAAGAAAAATAAAGAAGTATTTTCAACACAGATGCAGTTTACGTACAAGAACATAACTAAATTGTTACAGTGCTCTTCAAAAAGTGGAATTATTACACCATTTGTTACAGCTTGCGTTACCGAACATTATCAGTCTTACTGCTTTTTCCAAAAGGGAGAAAAAAAGAAATGAGTGTTATTATGTACTTGCAGTCAGACCAATCTCAAATATAACTGTATTTTAAAGACAGAAGGTAAAATGTCCCTCAATACCATATGGAAGAATGTGAGTAACGAGCAGCCTGTGCTGTACGTGTAGGGCACACCGAGTGCCATCTAAATTTCTACCAATGAAAGCTGCCCTTGTTCACACAGAAATATCAGTGTTCCACTTCACTGACACATCATCCTGTTAGAGAGAAATGCCTTCTGCGCTCACTGCATGGCAGCAGAAGCTGCCAGCCCTGTTCTCATGCGGAGCCCTCGGCAGAGCCGCTCAGGGTGATGCCGCAGCGCCCTGCTCTGTCCTTCAGCCCCAAACCTCACCGCGGAGCTCGCAGCGGATACTTACAGCTGACTACTTTCCCCCATGCAACCACCACAGCAGAGCTCGGCCGCTTTCAAAGCGCCCAAACCGCCTCACACCGCAGAAGCGGCATTCCCATCCAGTACTCCATGGAGATGAAGATGGAGACAAGTAAATCCCGGGGACGCTCCTACCTCCCGAGTCACCCGACACAATCCCCGGGCCCCGACTCACCTGCAGGAAGAACAGACGGGAGCTGCCGCCGAAGCGGAGCCCGTGGCCCACCCGCACCCGGCAATAGGTGCGGGGCGGCACCCGCGTCTTGTTGAGGAAGGTGCCGTGGGTGCTGCCCAGGTCGTACACGTAGAAACCGGCGGCATCGCCGGCGCTGGGGTCAGCGGTGGCGCCGCCAGCGCCGCGGTACTGCAGCACGGCGTGGTGCCGCGACACCGACGGGTGCTCCAGCGCCAGGGCGCAGCCGGGCAGCCGGCCCACCAGGAACCAGCTGCCGCCCTCCAGCCGCACCGAGCCCAGCACCACGCCGCCCTTCAGCACCTCCAGCCCGTAGCCGGCTCCGTCCGGCGGGCGGCTGCCCCACGGCGGCTCCTCGTAGCGCGGCGCGGCGGCAGGGCGGGCGGGCGGCGGGCTGGGCCCCGGCTCCCCCCGCGGCGCGGCGGGCGGCGGGCAGCTCGGCCGCTTGAAGGCAGGGGGATCGCCGGCCGCATCCAGCTCCACAACCTCCGCCATCTTACCGGGTCCGGCCTAAATAGAGTCCTCCGGAAACGAGCACCGCTGCGGTTGCGGTGCCGGGGGCAGGGAGTGGCTCCAGGGGGTCGCACCACTGCCCCTGCTGCGGCCCAGGGTGCCGGGAGCGGTGAGACAAGGCGAGAGGCGGCGGCCGGAGCGGCGGCAGCGGCGGTTTTTCCCCTTATGCCGGCGCGAAGGAGCGCTGGTTGCGGGGGAACGGCTTCTGGTGGAGGACCAGGGCCCGTTTCCGGCTCGGCGGCCAAGCGGAGCGGGTAGGCCGGGGGTATGGGGTATGGGGTAGGGGGCCGGGGAGCGGGGTATTCGGGGTCCCGGGGTATTCGGGGTCCCGGGGTATTCGGGGTCCCGGGGTATTCGGGGTCCAGGGGTATTCGGGGTCCCGGGGTATTCGGGGTCTCGGGGTATTCGGGGTCCAGGGGTATTCGGGGTCCCGGAGCTGGGCTCCTTTGGGGACGAAGGAGGGAGCACAGAGGGGGAGAACCGAGGGCGGCCTCCGGAGTTCCTCTGCTCAGGTGAGGGCCCGCCGGGGGTAGAGCCATAGCGGCACCTGTTAACGACATATGTAGTTTCTCGCTTACAAACGTCTCACATGCTTGTATGCATGAATTAAAGAGGAAGAAAGTACCGCTAAAGTCATCTCGTGTAATTGTTTACCTAATGCTGCACGAATACGCTTGGGGAAAGGCAGGTTTGTAAGATGAAGTGGTGTATGTGAGGTCTCTCCTCATGAACAGCAGGATACCACTTTAATGTCCAAGATGCTGGCTTGTTTCAGTGAGCACAGCACTTCAGAACTAATGATGCGATCAAGACTCTTGCAATCAAACAGCCTGTGCTGTGGGAATAGTGCTATTTGCAGCAGCCGTTTTATCGTGTACTAAAAATTTCTAGAACAGGAAGAAAATAAGAAGGTAAAGCAAAATTCTAAATTTCCATAGGAGTGTTCTGGGAAGAAAATTTGAAATTGTTGCTGTTTGAGCAGTATAGTATGTTGTGTCATTGAAAAGAACATCTTCTGGCTTTATTTCTCAATTATTTTAGTCACATATGTTCCTACCTAATATTCTCAGCTTCCATCTATCTTCTATTGCCAGTACTATTATCTACAGTATATTATCCAATCTAAAAGAGACTGGCATTTTCTATCTCTCTGTAAGAGATAGAGTGAGATGACAGAAATCCATATATGAATGCAATAAAGAGAAAATAAGGGAGTGAAAGTGTCAAGACCACAGACTTTTTCAGTACCAAACTATCCTATACAAATGTATATAGTAAGACCTCATATCAAGTACTTCCTCCCACACACACTAAACCACACAAACTAAACCATTTCTTCTTCTCCCCCCTCAGGAGCAGCAGCGATGTAACTGCCAAGGGCCAGCACTGCGCCCTGTGCATCGGGAGGCACTGAGCCACAGCTTTCCTGACACTCGTAGTTGCCTTCATTCAGGAGTGTCACCCCAGCTCCTGCTGCTCTCCGAAGCGTAGCCCTTTCCCCTGCAACAAGGCTCCTCTGTGCTCGGAAGCCTTCTCCTGGGCGCTAATAACTGACCCATGCAAAGATGCTGCGCTATTGGGGCGAGATTCCCGTTTCATCTAACCAGGCCAACCGCAGCTCCTTTGACCTTCTTCAGCGTGAGTTCCGTACAGTGGAAGTCCAGGATCCTCCACTGCACCAGCCCTCTGCGAACAAACCCCGTCCCACCACCATGCTGGACATCCCCTCGGAGCCCTGCAGCCTCACCATTCACACCATCCAGCTCATCCAGCACAACAGGCGGCTGCGCAGCCTCATCGCCACGGCTCAGGCTCAGAACCAGCAGCAAGCGGAGGGTATAAAAGCTGAAGACAACGAAGCTCTGCCGTCTTGTCCGGCCTCTCCGCCTCTCCCTGATGACCTGCTTCCTCTGGATAGCAAAACCCCTAAAATGCCGTTTCAGCTGAGGCACAGTGACCCAGAGAGTGATTTCTACAGGTGTGTTGGTATTTCTTTGGGTTAGTTCTTGACTGAAGGAAAGCTGAGTGTTTTTAAACATATATATGTTTACATCAATTCTATTAGGCTGAAGGGTCAAACACTTGTATTCAGAGTGTGAAACAGGCTTCAGGAAGGGAAGGTTTAGTTTTCTGCTGTGTGGATAACAAACACATGATTTAAAAGAAATGTGCTTTTATAAGATTTCAGTAGCCAAGGACCTGAGGTGCAGTAACTATCACATTTTGCCCCATTTCTTGTTGTTATGCTGGTCAGAGGTGGTGATGAGCATGGGTGAAGGGAATTCTTGATTCTGACTCCACTAGCCAAGGGCTGGACAAGACGTAAAGGACAGTTGCATTGCTTCTACCTCCGCAGCCAATCTTTGACTAAATAGTGCTGCCACCACCTCCCTGTCTACCCTTCTGACAAGCACTGAATTCACAAGGACATGCTGCATCTCTTGCAGGATCTTGCGCTACTTTGTAGTTTACACGCATTTAAATTCAGGGATAAATCCTCACTACTTTACCTTTCCGTTCTTAGATTGAAGACTATGCACCAATGGGCATGATGTACGGGAGAATAATATGGTTTAGTTTTTAAAATGGGGGGACTGTGTGCCAGTGAAATAGAGCTTACAGTTAAATGCCACAGACATCTTTAATGGCCTGAGGTTGTGTAAAATACATTTTATTGCAAGGGGATGCTTTTGGTAATGTAGTGTCTCTGAACACTAGTGTGATTCGTTAGTGCTGTTTGTGGAGGAACACCATCATCTTTGGAAGAAATAAAGCAATTAGCTAGGAGGGGTGAAGGGAAATCCAACTGTGTGAGAATAAGTCTGAGCCCTGTGACTCCTGCTCTTTTTGGCACTGTAGCTTGTAGACCTGAGCAGTGCTCTGCTCTGAAGACAGCTGGTGCTTCCAGCTGTAAGTTCGGTTTTCTGTGGCTCTGTTCATGTTTCGGGGGGCTCTTACGTATTTTTGTTGTCCCTTGTGAATTTCTGGGGTCCAAGCAAAGAAATGCTATTTAGCAGTCAGCCACATGGGGGAGTTTAAAGACCAGATTGCAATGACTGGATAGACAGTTTTGAAGTGAGATGTTTTGTGGCTGACAGTGGAGTTCTAATAAGCTGCAGTGTAGAGTAGAATTTAGTTTTGTGCTTGCTAAACCAAACACATTTATGCTTTTCCAGGAAAAAAAAGCTTTATGTTTGTTGTTGCATGTTTGTTTTGAACTGGTTTAAGACACTTACATGCATTAAGAACAACAGGTGCTGCTGTTATAGCAGTAAAAATAGTTATATGGTTTGCTAATGCTTGCTCTTAGTGTATAAAAACAAATTACAGGCCATTCTTCCCCTTGATAAAACATGGAAGTACTTATTTTTATTCTGCCTTCTGAAGTGCCATTGTCAAGAGTTACAGTATTTGACCGAATACATATTTTAATTCCATTTTCTTTGGCAGTGACCTGGGTTTGAGAAGAAGCAATGCGTGCACCTATTTAGACATAGGAAGGAAGAAAGATAAGAGTGGCAAGCCTGAATATCACAAGTTTCTTTAATATAGATATGTCCTTCTCTGTTGTCTGACCCTGCACTCTTGTCTTTTATTTTGCTGTCCCCCAGATTGATTCTGTGTGTGTCCTGTGTCCTGTCTCCTCATCCCTATAGCCCCTACCACCTTGTCCCTTCTGAGGTGAGGAAGAGGCAGAACCGAATTCACTGCTGTTTTCCAGTTGTTTTGGTTTTTCCAATCCCCACAAATCTGTATGACCATCAGTTTTAATAACAATGCTGTTCCTTTCCTCCATTTTCATAAATATGCTGAAACAAACCTTGATTTTGGTGCAGATGCGTGAGGGAAGACGTGGAGTCCACACTGGAAATCTTTCACATACTTGCTTGTTGATGGATTTGGAGGACTCTAGTAGGTTTACACAGTAGGCTTTCCATTTACAAAAGCTCTCTGGACTCACACGTCCTCTAACTCTGTTCTCATAATTTCTTGGAATTTCTCTGACGCACCAGAGTATCTCAGGCTTCCCAGCTTGCAGCTCTTCACATCTCTTCTGAATGTCTTAAAATGTTTCCATGTTTTCTGCCTTCTGGTCCTCATGGGCCAAGGCAGCTGTGCGAGAGGTGATCCCCACAGCTATTCAGCTATTTCATCCTTGAATTCCTTTACTATTCCTGGATGAATTACCATCTGGTCCTGCTGATTTGCAGCTGTTGCTGTTACGGTTCTTGGAATACACGATAAAGAGATTAACATTTGGTTTTGCTTGGTATAGAAACAGACAGTGAGTTTAAAGTATTACTGATGAAGAATGAGTAAGGAACTGTAGACTTGAAACTACCATTTGAACAGGAGGCTCTTACTACAATATGACTGTTAGCATTTCCTCTTCTGTTCACCTTCTTCCAATTATCATGGATCTGTCTTCAAAAGAAACCTAACCTCTTTATTGTGTGCCTGCTCAGATGCTTTTTCTTGTGTGTGCATGGTTAGTTTCTTAGCAGATTTCTCTGCCATTCACTCGTTTGTGTTCCTGACCACATGGGATGTGTGCTTTGCATAGAAAGAATCTGTGCACAAAACTGGGAGCTTGCAAGGGGAAGATAGTTCATTGCAGAAGGGCTTGTAGTGAAGAAATGTCTGTTCCGAGGTAGGGGAGCACATATCAATGGGATAGCAGGTTTAATCTTGGCAAGGGTTTGTAGCAGTGATAATTACAGCAGGCAGAACATAACTTCCCCTGCAGGACTGAGCACTTTGTCTTACCCCCCAGACTATCTGGTCTTCCGGGTTGTGCCGCTGGGACATGATTTATTTTTGCTGTTATTTTGCTATAATCTATTGAGCAGTTTCTTCTTATGCATTTGCAGCCTTCTGTAGACACAGCAAAGATATTTTAAAAGAGGCTTGATTAGGTTGAGGTGGAAAGAAGCCTTTTTTTTTCCAAAAGGAGACAACTTTCTTGTTTGCGTTAGTGTGCTGTGCTCTTTGGTGCACTCTGGTATAGTCTTGTTTTTCCAATGTTCTTCTTTATTCGACTGTTTTGGGAAAATGGCTCTAAAGTGATCCTGTTGCACCCCATTTGGTAGAAATTCAGGTCCGGCTCTCCAGATGGAGAAGCTGTAGACAACCCCAGACAATCTGCTTTCCCTTTGTCCATCGCTTTATTATTGACAGTATCTCGTCAACTGATAACACTGCTTTCAGTTTCTGGAGATGTGCTATTTTTATCTGTTCTGTTTTTCAGAGGAAAAGGGGAGCCAGTGACTGAGCTGAGTTGGTCCTCCTGCCGGCAGCTTCTCTACCAGTCCATGGCCACCATCCTGGCTCACACAGGCTTTGAGTGTGCCAATGAGAGTGTCCTGGAGACCCTGACAGACATTGCCCACGAGTACTGCTTGAAGTTCACCAAACTCCTGCGCTTTGCTGTGGATCGAGAAGCCCGCCTTGGGCACACCCCGTTCCCTGATGTCATGGAGCAGGTTTTCCATGAAGTGGGCATTGGCAGCGTGCTCTCACTGCAGAAGTTCTGGCAACACCGCATTAAGGATTATCACAGCTACATGCTTCAGGTGAGAAGAGCGGTAGGCACCTGACAGCACCAAGAGATGTACCCCAAGTACAATTGCTTATTCCTATAGCAAGTCCAGGGTCTTACAGAGCCGAAATCCAATTAGGAAACCTCTTGGATGTGGAGGGGAGTCATCAAGGCAGTTTCTGACTGGAAGACAGAGCCCCTTATTTGTGTCCCTTCTGAGGCTTAGGATGCTCTACTGGCTGTGTGGGTTTAAGAGGAAGCCCACAGCTCTCGAATGATCCAGAGAATGACATCAAGTAGAGGTAAAATCAGTACTAACTGAATAACTGAATTTTCTGCTTTAATGGGATATTTTGCTGCTTACCATCTCAGAAAACAAGCAGATGAACAAAAACTACAAGCGTGTACAGTGGCTTGTGTTTGCTTCAGCAAGGTGGGACTTGCTTAAGCTTTAGGAGTATAGGGTAGTATTGTGCTGATCTGAGGTGCCACAAAGGTGCTACTTTCAACTCTAGAGAGGACTGTGCTTTTGTGGAGGAAGCAAAGGAGTTGTTAAATTCCTTGGAATGAGAGGTATCACATAAGGTGTAATGGTCCATGTATTCTATGAAATTAAAGCATTTCATTTGAATGATGTAAGACTGCCTGATGTGGACTTAGAGAAATGCAAAGGTTTGAAGCAGGAGTTTTACGGATCAAAACCCAAGACTTGAATCAAGTAGGTAGCCTGTGACCAAAGGTAAAACCTGCCATCCCTTATTCCTTGTCTGAGGAGATGAGTGCCAGTTGACTCATCTTGGAGCAGTTACCTTGTGCTCCTTCTTTTCCTGGGGTTGGCACCTCGTGGCTTACAGAGACAGTATAAATCAGACACAACTGTAAGTGTGTGTTTTGTGATGGATTATGAGGTCTGTCCGCAGTAGTCTCTGCATTTGGAAGTGTATCTAGATGGGGGAAACAGGCTTTGCTGTGCTTTTTCCTTCTTGCTTCTGCTGTTAGAAAGCCTCGGGATTTTCCTGAGCACGGTTTGCTGACTGTTGGGATTCAGTGGTATAAACAAGTACTTGCTAGGAGCAGGTGAAATCTGAAATTTTTAATTAATTGCTTACAGTTGTTAAATTTCTAGTACAGACTTGTGCTATATCTTATGCTTGTATTTGTTTTGCTTCTCTGATTGGAGGAGACTTCTGAGATTTTTTGCTTTAATCTGACAGAAGATACCCAGGGTTTGCCTCAGAGGAGTATCTAGGCTGCTTATTTTTAATGCTGGATGGGGATAGTACTATAGGTAAAAGCAAAGAGTAAGACTGAGATACTTTGCTTTTGTTTCATCCTCTGTTTAAATTTCTGAGCCTCATCATCTGTGTCTGAAATAAAGGTGAGCATATTTGCAGATGTATTAATGGATTAAACCTCCCTTGTTACAGAAGAGAAAGTGTTGTTAAGGAGGAAAAAGCAAAGTCTTTTCTGTGTAGCTGGTAACCCGTTTACTTGTTCATTCAGGTCAGATGTTAATAATGTGGGAACAGAGCACATTGCAGTGTAATTGCCGTCAGTCTCTGTAGTCATCACTCTGAGCTTTCTGGCTTCTTTTTCACCCCCGTTTATCTTTGACAGGTTAGCAAGCAGCTGTCTGAAGAATATGAGAAGATTGTCAACCCTGAAAAGGCAGCAGAAGACACAAAGCCTGTGAAGATTAAGGAGGAACCTGTTAGCGATATTACTTTCCCCATAAGTGAGGAGCTGGAAGGAGATCTAGCTTCTGGTGACCAGTCTTTGCCCGTTGGAGTCCTTGGAGCTCAAAGCGAGCGCTTCTCTGCCAACTTAGAAGTAGAAGCTTCCCCACAGACTTCAGGTAGGGGTTTCTTGCTGCTCTTGGAAACAGTCCATCCGCAGTTCCATGTCATCTTGTTCCCATTTTTAACAGCAGAAGAGGGAGAGAAAGAAAAAATTGTGAGTTTTAAGTAAAACATTTGGATGGGAGGGAAACTCTTAACTTGCTTCCTAAATACAAACTCAAAGTATCCAATGTATCAGTTGCTGGGCTTTATTGAATATTTACTCCATTTGTGGACCCTGTAGAACACAAAATGCTTTTCATGGTGTTGCTTTTTAGGGGATGATCGAAGTTCTTGGCTTTGCTGGTGTGAGGTAGATTGTTTTTCCACAGTGATGGCCCAAGGGCTTTATTGCTTTTTGAGGCAGGGTATTTGCTGCAGATATCAGTACTGGGTTGTTTTTTCCAGGCTAATGTAACAAAGACAATAATAACTTCTGGTTTTATACATTTTAAATTAAGAGACTAGAGTTTATCCTTATTTCTAGTAAGGGGATTACTGGATTATTTTTTTCCCTTTTTGTTTGGTTTCTTTTTTCCTGGGTAGTTTTGGATTCTTGTCCAGAGATTCGTGTTACTGAAAAGTTGAAGGCCATGTTCCTTGTGACTGAAGTAAATTCAACACCCTATATAGTTTAGGCACTGTGTGAATTATGGAAATACTAATGACACTTGGTGCAGTCCTCCATATTCAGAAGTCACCCTGGTAGTGACAGTCATTGTTTTATGAAAGCTCAGAAGGGACTTACAAGGAATGGGCTCATGGGAGTCTCTCCTATTCTAGCATCTTTACCTCAAAGCTTGCTGTAGTTAGCTGAG
This sequence comes from Loriculus beryllinus, assembly GCA_039877255.1. Lineage (NCBI taxonomy): Eukaryota > Metazoa > Chordata > Aves > Psittaciformes > Psittacidae > Loriculus > Loriculus beryllinus. The sequence goes on from JBCJKH010054610.1 coordinate 10,129, forward strand.
GCCAGGGAAAGTGAAATGGTGGGTGAAGTAGTGGGGTTATGGAGACTGCAGTCTTCCTTAAAGTGTCATCCCTTGATGTTGGCACTGAAGCACGCTGCCAGCATGGGAGAATCTGCTGTGCCTTTTCTGTGTCCATATACAAGTTTTACTCTCTGCACCATTCAGCAGTGCAGAATGAAAAATGGAGAAGACATTCTTCTCCCAAAGACAGCCAGTTTTGAATTTTGCGTAGAACCTTCTGAAATCTGGAAATCCCTGTGGTAATAGCTGTTTCACTTAAAAATCTGGTTAAAAACCAGTGAGGCCTGTCCTCCTATTCACTCTAAACGAGGTAGCATGTATAGTGAGGTTAGAGAATACCCCTGAGTCCATTAGTTGTTGGGGTTTTTTCCAAATAACACATTCTGCTGAGTCTTAAAATGCTGATGTTTTTCTGGAAGCTCACGTTGTTTTCCATAGTACCTCTGAAATGCAAAGTGGTCACATTTTTGTGGGAGAGGGAACAGCAGACTCCTATGGCCCATCTGGGGTTGTGAGTGATTCATCTGGAAAGCTTTGTATTGGCATCAACCACTTGAGACCCAGAGGTTAGCATGCTAGTTGTATATTGAATGCCTCTTTGATACTGAATTGATGTTTTCTAATTAACAATACAAGTGCTCTGTTCCTCCCTGAAAATCCCCCTCACAAGGGCCTTTGGAAATCTCATTGCTGTGAGAATCCCAGTCTGGAGCTGGGTAGGCTGGAGAGCCTAGTATCATGAGGAGCAAAAAAAAGCTGCTGGGGACCTTGTTCCTCCACCCAGCAGGATAACATGAGGATTATCTCATTTGTAAAGTATATTGATGTTAAAGTGCTTTGAAGGTGAAATAACCTGTGTCGGTACTTAAGTACTTTCAGTCATTAGTGCCACTGTCAATGACAGCTGATAGAGCTGGAAGGAGTAAGGCTGAGGAATGAAGAGCAATTGATGAAAGAAAGACACAGGTTTTGTGAGCATCTTTGATTATTGTGTAGACTGGAGCTGCAGCTCTGTGGAACTGATAGTGTTTGAGTGATGTTTCCCTTATTGTGGAGAGGAATACATTTACTTATAATTAACATAAAAAGGACTTTTCATTAAGGCAACTGGACACCAGCAAGTGCTTTCATTCTGGCTTGCTATCTAACTGCTAAGCTAATGTAGGCTGTGTTATCTCAAAGGTCTCCTAAACCCTGGTTTGGGCTAAGCTGCTATGGAAAAGATTCCTGATGCCTTCATAAGGGAGGATTTTCGGTACAAACACTGGTGGTACACCAGTACAACACTTGAGTGCAAATCACTGGTGGCAGATTTGTTTTCTGTGTAATTGCCATTAATGAGTAGTATATTGATAATAGGGAACAGTAGTAAGTTGGGCTCAGTGCAAGAGGTTTGGTTGTGTTTTCAAACTGCAGTGAAGCTCCTTGAGACACAAGGTTTGGAAAACTTACTAAAACTGGTTTCCAAGGCTTGTTTATTTTCCATGTGAATTTAACCCCACACAAGAGGGACCAGATTTAAAAGTTGAAAGATTTCCAGCTTTGTTCAGTTCTGGGCTGTTTATGTCCATCTCAGCAAGGAACCCAATTAGTCTGTTTTTAATAGGATTTTTTTCCCCTCTTAAAACTGTAAATAAGCAGAAATAATGCAATCTATAATTACTGCTCTTGGGAAGAAAAACATTTGTTGTTATCAAGAAATATGGTTTCATAGTCTTGTACAGAACATCCTCAGTCTCTGCTCAGATTGCACACTGGTCCAAGATAGCCCAGAGGAGCTACTCCTCAGCAGGGGGGTTTGCAAGGTTTAACCAAGAAGATTTCCTTCTGTTCTGCTGAAGGATGGGATGAGACCTGTGGGTGTTGAGTACAAGGAGGCAGGCAGTTGAGTGGCTGGCTGCAGCTCTTACGTCCCTGCATTTCAGTGCTGGAAGCTCATCTACCTGCTCCTCTGCCCTCACTTCACCTCTGCTGCAGAAGTCCAGTATGTCTGACAGGTTAAAGGAGGTTGCAGACATTGCAAAGACCTCATCATCGTGAGTGACTTCTGGACTGCCTCAAAGTCCTGCTTGCACAGGGTGCAGTCCATGTGCTCTTGGTGTGCTCATTGCTGCTGAGACGCTCCTGGAGAGTGATATGGGGTCTTTAAGTTGTTGTTTCTTTTTATGCAGAAAGCTGTGTGGAGAATTGCTGTGAAAGGACAGCATTGTGTTTTCTAGAGCAACAGTCACTGGGTTATAAAAATACCAAAAGCAACCTAATTGTTATTTGTTTCATTTGTTGCTTGGTGTATTTTGTTTGTTTTCTTCCCAGCTTAACTCACCTGTACCTTTGGTTTTGCTCTTTATCTGTGCTGCTGTCTTGCATCTGCTGTTTGTGATGCCTTTTTACTCAGTTACTACTGTGTGCTTTTTCTTTCTCCAGGGGCTGAGGTGAATGCTTCCCCACTCTGGAACTTGGCACAGGTGAAAATGGAGCCACAGGAAAATGAGGAGGCTAATGTGCATGGCCATGGGGTCCTAGGCAGTGATGTCTTTGAGGAACCAATGTCAGGCATGAGTGAAGCTGGGATGCCACAGAGCCCCAATGGCTCTGAGAGCAGCTACGGTTCTCATTCTGCCGACAGTCTGATGGGATCCTCACCTGTCTTCAACCAGCGCTGCAAGAAAAAGATGAAGAAGATGTGACAGTCTTTTTATTTAGTCTTGGTGATATGTAATAGACTTGAAACAGACTGAGAGAGTACTGTGATGGTTGTGGTTCATAAACAGGGCTGGCCCTGATGTATGGGGGACCTTGCACAAAATTACTGTGGAGGTTTGACATGTGGTGCTCTTCAGCTCCCCTCTTTGCTGGCTTCTCTACTCCATCTTGACTCATGAGATTGAAGATCACCCTGTACATCTGATGGTGGCAAGGCTTGCTTTGACAGATTAATCCCAATGGTACCAGTGGAAGGTAGCTGTGAGATGTGCTGAGTCGTAGAATCATTGAATACTTTGGGTTGAAGGGGCCTCTTGACATTTCTAGTCCTGCTTGAAGCACAGCTAATTAGAGCAGGATACTTCACTGGTTGGGGAATATCACTGATGATTATGATGGCCTAGCAAAGATGCTGTACAGTAGCCTCACAGTGCCATCAGCCAGGTCCTTCAGTGCCTTCAGATGTCTTGTTCCATGGACTTAGGTATGTCCAATTGGCATAAGTTCTTGTTAACTTGATTTTCCTCTATTGCAGCTAATACTTTACTGCCACATACTCTGCTAGAAGACCCAGGGACCTCGCAGGCCTGAAGGCAGACCAAATCAGTCAAAACAGGCAAAAAAAGGTGTTGAGTACATTAGCCTCAAAAGTATAAAGAGCATCCTTTGTCACCAGATTATCCAAACCAGCAGACCCAGCCTTCTCCACAGCACAGAGAATGTGCTAAGCTGGGCCCTCAAGGTTTAGCCCAATTTGGCCCTTGTGTCTCATACCGAAGGAGAGCACCTATTGCTGGCAAGGCATCTACAGCAAAACCCCCAAACTGTTTTATTCAAGTACTCTTGCAGGTGGGGCAAAGTCCCTTGCACTATTCTCAGTAGGTAGAGGACAGAGTGACTGCTGCCAGCATCACTTGCTCATTTGCAAGACTTCAGGTGGGCTAAAACTATTAAATCTAGTGTTCTCCAGGGGCTTTGGTTACCCCTCGTGAGAGTCCACCTTCAGTACTGTCTTTATACTGCTCACTTACAGATGTTCTGTCTTACTTTGTTGTGTTATTTTACATCACTTTCTCACACCCATTTCACTCTAGCACACACTGCAGCAAGCCAAGAGTGCTTCAAGTACATTTAAACACCCTCCTTTGATTCAGTTGTGTTGTTGCACTGTAAGAGAGAAGTGTTTGGGGGTGCTTGTTTATGCAGAGATGTGAAATGCCTTGGCATCGCTTGTATGTTTAAAAATGATGGCAGAGTAAAACCTGTACCTCCTGTTCTGCTGTTATGCTCTGGTGTTTCTGACATCTGTGTTTCTTCCTATACCTGTAGAAGCTTTACTTTCTAGGTGTGCCCTTCCCCTCTGAACATTTACAGTGCTTGGTTTTACAGTGGTGTTCATCATGTGTGAAACAGTGAAATTTCAAACCTGGCTCACAAAGTCAGACACAGACAATGTGTTCTTTTGATGAATCAGGTCAGATTTTGCTAGGTGCTAATGCAGCCTTGAGCAACAAGTGAGGAGTTTGTTGGCCATGTAATGCCCAAATTTTAAGCTACAGTGGGATTATACAGTGAGTTGGAATGTGGCTGTGCTCTGGCAGTTGTGGTTTCCTACTGGTCACTGGTAAGGTGCTCTGCTGACCCATCTGCCTCAGGAGGCTGCAGTTTTGTTGGTTCTTTCATCTCTTTCCCTTCTCTTTCCAAAGGTGGGAGGATGGCAAATTGGAATATTGCGTACTGGCCATGTCCAGGTCCAGTAGCATTGATGTCTTTAGTGAATTATTTTGCCATGATTGAAATTGGTGAGAGCTTTGATATCAATTTGGAGAGGAAGATTTGTGAATTATGTGGCTTTTGAAGTGTTGTTAATGGGAATCATACAGGGTTGTAGTTGAGAGAGCGCTGTGTGTCGTATTCCTTTGTCCCTCGAGCAATACCTTGTTATTCCTTTTGAAGAGTTCTGCCTGGTACCCAGCAAACTCCCCTATACAAACGGCAGCGTAGCAGCTTTAATATGCAGCTGTACTGCAGCCTGTGCCACCCAGTGATTTAATTCTAAGACCATCCATGCTGATTTGAATGTGCATCATGCTGTGCAGAAAAACTGTTTCTTGCATAGAAATTTGCAACTTGAAAACAGGAAAATAAGATTAGGTAGGGTAGGTGAGGCCAGTCTGATTATGTGCTTGATTCTGAGACTGATGGACATGTTCTGTGTGAAGGGTGTTTTACTTAAGGTATTTTTCTACATGCATGTGAATGAAATATGTAACTTTGCTTGTGTTTATATGGAACAGAATTGCTTGGAAATATTTCAGGGTTGGTTTTTTTTCCCCTTGCTCTCCTGGAGAGAGTTTCTTTGTAATTTCTAATAAAGTAAAATAAACCAAATATTCAGAAATCAAAGTACTGAAGGTGTTGCCTGGGTTTTTGGGCTTGGTGAATGCAGAGGCCAGTCCTGGGCTTCTGACTACCCTTAGGAGGGATCTGAAGTCCACCTTTTGCAGGCCTGAATGAGGTGCTGAGATGGTATCGGTGTTAATGTTGCAGATGAGGTGCCCTATTCCCTGAGCATGGGGTACCTTGCACCCAAGGACACCACCTTTTCCTTTCGGGTCTTGCCAAGAAGTTCTCAATCCAGACCATTGGCTTTTCCCACTGCTCCTCCATGGTGTGAAGTTCTCTACTGATGGCATCACCCATTCCCCTACAAGCCTCCTTTAGGTGGCCTTGCTGAGGGATGTTCACTCCACCTGCAAGTTAACACTATAGTAGCAGACCTACAGCTGCTTGGAGGGTGGTTTCTGAGATGATGGAGGTTTTCTTGCTAATGGGAAGAGAAGGAAACCTCTACAAAGTGCAGCTTGGAAAGTTCAGACTGGACGTAGGGAGAGAGAAATGTCTCTCAAAGGTGGACTTGTGGTGCAACAAGTCACCCAGAGAGAGTCTGGCTCAGCTCATGACTTACCTCCTCCAGCACATTTAGGTCCACCCAATCCACTTGTTCACAAGTTGGTGAATTATTCATGCATTTGTGAATTTATCCTTTCATTCTTTCATCCATTTCTTCCTTTTTACTGAATCAGGGTGGAGGTTTTTTAATTTTATGATCAAATTTTCATTCATTTTTATCTATCATCATCTATCTATCATCTCTATCATCTATCACCTATCATCTACCATCTGTCATCTATCATTTATCATCTCTGTCATCACCTATCTATCATCTATATCTATTACCTATCATCTCTATCATCTGTCATCTCTTA
>JBCJKH010054611.1:0-10678 GCA_039877255.1 Loriculus beryllinus
CAGCCCAGCTCTCTCAGCCTGGCTCCAGAGCAGAGCTGCTCCAGCCCTCGCAGCATCCCCATGGCCTCCTCTGGACTCATCCAAGAGCTCCACATCCCTCTGGTGCTGCTGCCCCAGGGCTGGATGCAGTCAGTGCTCACCGCTGCCATCCTTTCCTCCTTGGCTCTACAGCACCCACCACGGCTCTTGTGGGAGGGAGAGGGGATTTGGGCAGGGATTAACTCCCGCAGCCAGCGGGAGAGCAGGGATTTGGTTTATACTGGAGACACTGGGGGCTGTGCCAGCGAATCCACAATTAGGTGGAGTTGTGCCCATGCCCTGCTTGGGGCCAGCTCCACACCCTCGCCAGGCTGCAGAGGCTCTTAAACCGAGCCCTGTTCTGGCTGGATACTCACTGGGAAGTAGAGGAGGAGGGACCCGAAGAGGATCGTCTCCAGGAGGATGATTCCGGATGCCCGGATCCTCTGCAGGGACACAGGTGTGAGGATGCAGCCAGGAGCCAGGGCAGGGAGATCCCCCCTTGAGCCCACGGGGTTTGGGGATGGGATGGGAGCAGGACAGGGGGTGGGACATGGGGACACCTTGCCTTGCTCCGTCGGAAGTGGTAGGAGACCAGCATGCTGAGGAAGATGGCCAGCATGCAGCAGGCCTGGCAGGACAGCACTGCTGCCCGCAGCGCCCGGTCCTCCTGGATCAGGCAGGGAGCATCGTCCTCGCAGGTGGAGCATCCTTGGCGGCATGGCCGGCATCCCAACAGGGACCCCTCATCTGCCCCCGCTGTGCCTGGAATAGGATCATGGAATTACAATAGACCCAACCAGGCTGGAAAAGACCTTTAAGATTGAGCCCGACTGTTTCCCAGCACTGCCAAGGCCACCACTAACCCATGGCACTGAGGCCTTGGCTACACAGTGTGTGAACACTTGCAGCCTGTTCCAACGCCTGAGCACCCTTTGAGGAAGGAATTGTTCCTCAGCTCCATCTAAACTTGCCCTGGTGCAGCTTGAGGCCAGTTCCTCTTCTATCGCTCATTATTCATGGTTACAATCACTGCATCACTTGGAGGCACTTTCCTTGCCAAGGAATGGGCTTGGGCTTCCCAAATCCCCCCCAGCCCCAGACCCCGCTGCAGTGGCCATGTCCCACTGGGTGAAATGGGGACCTCTGGACACGGCACCCACCTGCCTGGGCTGCTCCACTGGCCCCGTAAAAGCCCGGCTTGCACCGGCACAGGTACCTCCCGAGGACGAAGCTGTGGCTCTCCTGTGGGATACACTGAAGGAGACAGGCTGGGATGCATGGAAGGGCTCATCCCACATCCCAAACACTCCCTCACCCCTGCATCCCCCCTGCACCAGGGACTCCAGCATCCCCCGTCTCACAGGTACCTGCCCCAAGCCACTCTCTCCCTGTCCAGGAGGAGCCAGGAGTTAAACATTGAAGAATTAAAAGCCAAAGCTTGGCCCTCAAATCCCTCCCTAAACCCTAAATGGACACATAATGCAGCAGAGAGCACTAATCCTGCCCAGCCATGACGGCAGCGGCGCTGCCCTAATCCCTCCTGCCCGCATCCTGCCCTCAATGGGCTCTGCTGGCAGCTTCTCTGGGTATTGTTGTGTCCTGGAGACATTCCCAGCACCAAAGCCCATCCCTCTGGAGGAAAGAGAAGCTGGTGACGCCTTTCCCATTTGGGGACCACACTGAGCAGTGTGGCTGCTGCGTTTGCCCTGCTTGGGGATGCTGATGGATGCGCCAAGCCCTGAAACAGGCTTTGGCATCTCCAGTGGGTACCACTGATGGGGATGGGAGTGATTGTCCCATCAGTGCCCACCCATCCCCGTGGTGTCTGGGCAGGGAGCACCAGGTCACTCGCTGCTGCTGGCACAGGGAGGGCAGATTTGCACAATAAACCCCTCCACTGCAGCGGAAGGAAGCAGATGGATGGGGCCGGGAGAGGATAAAGCTCAGGCAGAGGGAGGGATAGAGGCAGAGCGGTGCCTTGCCGGGTGAGGGGACGGGGTGCAGGGTGCTGGGTGCTGGTAGATGGTACCTGGGTGCTGTTGAGGTCGCAGCGGTGAGTGTCAGCAAACCAGCCCGGCCCACTCGCACACTGGTCAATGGCCACGTCCCGCAGCTCGATGTCCACCCGCACGACACCCCTGTGCAGAGGGATGGGCTCAGCCCCGTGTCCACAACCAGCATGGGCCCCATGTCCCACCACTGCCACCGGGACAGGCACCAGGGGAGGGCACAGCCACGGGGGTGCTGGGTGCTTGGGTGGCCCAGGGAAGCTGTGGCTGCCCCATCACTGGCAGTGTTCAAGGTGTTGGAGCTGGATGAGCTTTAAGGTCCTTTCAACCCAACCCATTCTATGGGTCTATGGTTCTAGGATATATCCCCCCTTGGAGCTGCATCTGGGGGAGGTTGGAGCTGGAGCAGCAGCTCCCGGCTGTGGATTCTGCCTCTCAAAAGGGGCTTTAAAGCAAACAGCTGCAAAATAGGAGGTGCTGGGGTGGCCCCTGGTGCCATCCCTCATCCTGCAGGACCAACCCTCTCCCTTGAGTGCTCCACGGGAGACAAAGCACCCCCCTTGGAAACAGGGACACATGCCCTCTCCAGGACTAAACCCAGGAGCCCCTTTCCCTCCCCATTGTCCCCCACTGTGGCAGCTTGCACAGGGGATGCTGGGGTACAGCAGGGACCCCCCCCCAGGGTGGCAGTGGCAGGGTAGGAGGTTCGGGGGGTGGCAGCCCAAGTGGGGACAAAGCTCCACACCGTGCCTATGGGTGTACTAATACCCACACACATGCACAGGGATGCAGGCAGGGTGCTGGCAAAGCATCCTGCCTGCACCCCAAGGTGCTGCCTCCATCTGCACCCCCCAACCCTCTTTACATCCCCCCCAGCCCCTCCGGGTATCACTTACTTGAACTCAGGGCTGAGGTCTGGCTTGAGCCCATAGAAAGCAGTGGAGAGTGTGACAGCCCAGGCAGGCAGGAACCGACCATCCCGGCACTCGAGGAACGGAGGGGACCACCGCACATGGCCCGGGTCCCCCACGTAGCTGTCACCCCGCTGCCACTTGGGGGTCTCCATGCTGCGCAGGTCATTGCTGAGCACCCGCTTGCGAAGGGCAGGGGTCCTCTGGGATTTGAAGGCATTGAACCAGTCGTTGTCCCAGCTGAGGTTACCGAGGCTTGGAGCAGCAGCGGAGACATCCTGGAGCAGGATCTGGCCATCCCCCTTGGTAGCCTGCAGCATCAACCGGGGCTTGGCGGCCAACGGGTGAGCATCGAGGGCCAGCACCGCCCTGCGCACCCATGGGTGCCCCTCGGCCAGGCTGCGCACCAGCGCCTGGTACCACTCCACGTCCTCGGCCACGCTGGCTTCGCGGATGTCGTTGGTCTGGAAGAGCATGTTGAGGAAGTTGGCGGCGTGGGCCAGCGCCTCGGGGGCGGCACGGAGCGCAGCTCGCAGCGCCGGGGGGGGACCGGGACCCGCGGCCGCCGCCGGGACCCCCCGGCTGCAGTTGGCTCGGGCCAGGCTCCGCGCATCGCCCGTCCGCAGGAAAACCAGAGCCGCCGCCGAGCCCTCGGCATCCCTCGGCTCCGCTGTGGGCACCCAAGGGGGTGATGGAGCCGGGGACCACCCCGCCTGCCGGGGAGGGCTGTCCTGTAGGCGCTGGCCACGGAGCAGCGCCGTTTGCCAGCACCAGAGCAGCAGCCACCTCCACGGCCCCATGGCTGGGGCTCAGCGGAGCCCCCCGGCTCCCTGCGGCCCCGCCGGCCGGCCCGGGGGGCACATGATGGGCGAGATGCCCCGGAGCCCGCTGGGCTCCACAGCGCTGGGATCGCGCTCTGCCGCTTGTGGTCCTGCCTCGGTGATGCCGGAGCGGACGTCACCAGCTCCAAAACGGGCTCATCTGCTGGCGCCGGGGCCCGGAGCCCCCCCCTCCGCTTGTCCCTCCCTGCTTGGACGCGGGGCTGCGGAACCCGTGGCCCTGAGCCCCGTGGGGACCCCCACAGCCCGGCCCTGAGGCCCGTGGGGACACCCCATCCCCCTGCCCGGAGACCCTTGCACACCTCAGGCTGGCCATGATGCAAGCGCATCCTGATGGGAAGCCATGGCAACAGAGCTGGGAATATTCCTCCTATCATCCCCCTTCCCGCAGCCCCCCTGGCAGCCGGGGAAGAATCGCCCGCTGGTTCCCCATATGGTGCCGGTCTCAATCCCTCAATTCCCCCATATCCCGGCGATGGGATGGAAGCGGGGTATCCATTGGGATGTCCCCACGGGGGGGGGGGGGTGCAGGGTCCCCATAGCAGGGCCTGATCCCCTCCAGCACTGCCCCGGTTGCAGAGGGGAAACTGAGGCACGGGAGGAGCTGGGGCCGCTCTCCCCTGCCTGGAGCAGCGGTGGCTTCACCCTTCAGCACACCCCGGGCGGGAGAGGGGGGAGCCCGTACCCGGCCCCTCGCCTCCAACCGTGGGGTGCGCGGGGTGCGAGAACCGAACCGGAGCCATGCAAGAGCCGAGCCGGAGCCACCACACGACGGCGCCGTCCACCCGCGCACGGCCCGGTTCCGAGGGGGGGGGTTCAACCTCCCCGCTGCTGCCGGGGCAGCCCCAGCGGTGCCGGGCCCCCCCCCTTCTTCCCCGCTAAATGCCCCGACCCGAGGGGGCGTGGTTTTGCGTCAGGAGGCGTGGCCTATGGCGGAAGCGAGGGGGCGTGGCGCAAGGCCGTGATGGTGTGTGGGCGGTGCGGCCCGGCCGCGGCCCCGTTCCCGTTCCCGTTCCCGTTCCCGGTGCCGGCCCTGGCCATGCGGCGGCCGTAGCCATGCACCGCGCCGAGCTGCGCGACGGGGACGCGGCGGCGGCCGCTGCGGCCTCTTACCGGGTGCTGAGCCGCCTCCTGGGTTATGTGGCCGGGCCGGAGGCGGGCGCGGCGGGCGGCGCCGTTACCGGCGCTTCGGGAGCGGGGCCGCTGGGCCTGGGCGGCGGGCGGCTGCCGGGCGGTGCGGCGATGCGGAGCCCGCGGCCGCCGCCGCAGTTGATGGTGTTCCGCAACGCGGCCGACGGGCGGCCGGGTGAGGAGGGCGGCCCCGCGGCGGGCGGCGGGGGCCCGGTGGGAGGCGGCGGGGAACTGCTCTGCCCGCGGCACCGCTGCGCACTGGAGCCCAAGGCGGTGACCGGGTGGGGAACCGCGCCGGCGGGCGGGCTGGAGCTGCAGCTGGCGGCGCTGGGGCTGCGGCCGCCCGGGCTGGGCACGAAGGGACCCGCGGGGTGCCCGTGCCTCGGGCCGCCGCCGCCGCCGCCGACCGGGCCCAACGCCGAGGAGACGAGCGACGCGCTGCTGGTGCTGGAGGCGCTGGAGCCCGACGAGGTCGGGAGCTGCTCCGAGGAGGAACCGGGGTCTCCCGGCCGCGCAGCCGCCAGAGTTACCGGTAGAGGAGCCCCCGGCCCCGCGCCGCCGCCCGCAGCCCCCGGGGGAGCCGGCCCCGGCGGCAGGAAGGGCTCGTTCAAGATCCGCCTCAGCCGCCTCTTCCGCACCAAGAGCTGCAGCGGCGGCTCAGCCACCGGGGACGCCGCCGCCGCCGGTACCGAGGGTCGGCGCGCCGGGGAGCTGCCCGCCTCGGCCGGCAGCCTGACCGATGTGTGCGGGGCCCGAGGCCGCGAGCAGGAGGCGAGCAGGTACGGGGGGTACCGGCATCTGTGGGGCTGTGTCCTGCCTTTGGGGGGGGATAGGGTGGGGGGTGTGGGGACAGGGATGGTTTTGGGGTGATATGAAGGGGGCTATGGGGAGCCGAGGTGGTTTTGAGGTGATGGGATGGGGGCTGTGGGGAGCCGAGGTGGTTTTGGGGTGGTGGGATGGGGGCTGCAGGGAGTAGGGATGCGTTTGGGGTGGTGGGGGCAGTCACCTGCGTTGGTAACAGCCTGGAGAGCTTGGGGTTGATGTGACAGCAGCGCAGGGCGTGCAGCGGTGTGGCCCCACGGTGCAGGGTTATACGGTGTGCCAGGGCTGTGATGCCTTGATGGAAGTGGAGGATGAGCAGGTACCACCCTGCACAGGGGCATCACGGTTGTGTATGGGTTCCGAGCTGGGATCAGGCCTCTTCCAAGCTGAGGCCTCATCTCCGGGAGCTCAGGAGAAGCAGGCGAGGAGGAACCCGCTGCTGTGGGCCTTGCATCCTTAAAGGGGTCGGTGAGAAAACATCCAGGAGCAGGATCAGTGGAGGGTGGCACCGAGGAGCTGCTCGAGCCCAGGGATGGCAATGACTGAGCAAGGAAGTGCAGTGTTCTGGGCATGGCCTCTGGTGGCTCTGTGCTGAGACCCAAGGGGCTGGTGTTTTCTCTTGCAGAATGATGTCTTGAGGCTCACCTGTGTCGCTGTGGGCTCTGGTTTTGGTGGTGGTGATGGTGGGTGATGCTCTGTGGGAGGATGTAGCTGGAGGAAGCGTTGACAACCAGAGGTTGACTTGGTTATGTGTTAGGCTGAAGGGATATAAGCTGGGACCTGTTGGTGCGGGACCCAGGGCTGCAGCACTCCTGCTCCAGCCTCATGTCTCTGCAGAAGACATGAGCTGCTTGATGCCAGCTGAGGAGGGTAAAGGGCTGATGTCTCTGGTGGCCTCCTGTGCTGTAGGAATCACCTTCTATAGCATTTCCAGCAGCAGAACTGAGATCCCTCATGGAGGAGGCAGGGAGCAGCTCCAGCTTGGGAGCAGCATCCAATAACTAAATGCACTTAGGGTATTGCAGCACAGCCCTTTCTCTGGGGGGGGGTTAAGTAACCCTGCATAAGGCTTTTGGGGTGTGTGGCCTCCTCAGTGAGGTGAGGACCTGTTGATGGGTGAGCAGGGAGCTCTCCAGGCTTGCTCTGAAGATGCTGACCTTGGCTCAGGTGTGGTACCAGGGCACTTGCACAGCTCAAAAGGCAACAGAGGCCAAAGTTACCCCCTGTTCTAAAGCAGAGGATGGGTTCTGAGATGGGGCAGCCTCAGCTCCTGCAGCTGCTGGGAGGGTGTTTGAGCCCTGCCAAGCTTGTTTGCCTGCGAGGAGCCTGGCTTTTGCTGTATGGTGGTGAAGCAGCTTTATACAAGGGCTTCATTCCCCACAAATGACTGAATGGGCCTCAAATGAGGACATTAATGACATAATGTTCTGCTAATGGGCTTGTGGTTTATGCCATCCTGCTGCTTGATGAGAGCCAGGAAGGAGTCCCAGGACCTCCCCCAGCACTGGCATTAGGCAGTGCAGCATTGACAGTTGTGTCTTTAGGAGGTCTGGAGCTGTGAAGCACCGTTGTCTCTGCCTGGGTCTTGCCTCTGGTTCAGTGGTCACTCCTGTTTCAGCATCGTGCAACTCCCCTGCACTAAGTAGGTGATGTTTTAACAGAGGTTACTTCAAGGTGCCTGATGCAGCACCTCTTGTGGTTCAGGGACTGTTTGCTGCTGTCAGCTCCAGTGCCCCTTCCTGCTCACCAGGGCTGGGTTATTTGAATGATGCTTTTTGCTCCCTGGAGTGCAGCTCCTGTGCTTTTGGGCTGTGGGATGGGTGTGCTTGCAGCTGGCATCTCCTCTGCTGGGAGGCTGTGCAGGGATGGGATGGTCCCTGCTGGTCCTGGAGGTCTCATCAATGAGGATGAGTGGTTCGGGGTGCTGGGGATGCTCCTCCTTGCCTAAGCAATTTAGGTTTAGGTAAGCCAAGCTTGCTGGGAAGTGAATGTTTGACCTCAGCAGATGGTGCTTTCCTTTTCCTCTTTTCTGTTATGGCCTTTACTGGGCTTAACCCACCCCAGCGAATGCTGTCTGCTGGCTTGCACCAGCTCCATCAGCAACACAACCTCTCCTTGGTTCTGCTCAGAGCTGGAGTTTATGTCCCCTGTTAACATAGGATGGATCCGGTGAGCTGCTGCTGAGCTGGGCACAGAGCAACTCTTGGGTTAATTCCTGCCTCTGCTTGCTATGGGGCTCTTGTTGCTGACTTGCAAGTCTCTCTGGTGAAGGGTGCTGATGGAGCACCCTTGGACTGTGATGGGTGTTCTCTGCCCCGGCTCCTTTTTCCTTGAAACATCCATCTGAAGCAGAATTCCTGGTATTTGGAGTCACTGCTCAAGCTTCCTATCCAGGTAGCTGGAAGGGAAGGGAATGGATTTAGGCACCGGTTCTGTGGATGGGTGGATGCAGGCAAACCTGAGCTGCAGCCAGCATCTGCTGCACATCGCTGGCCAGCTTGGTACCAGGTCCTGGTTGGTAGCTGCATTGGTGACCTTGGTTCTTCACGTGTCTCCATGTTATTACAAGCATGAAGTAGCACATGGCCAGCTTGGATGACTGGGTGAGACTTGTCTTGGTGTTACCAGGGCCTTGGGATGAGCGGGAAGCACCATCCACTACAGCAGTAGCCACAGTTATTGCAGAAGTGGTGGATAACTGACCCTGAAACTCCTTATTTGCTGGAGCTCAAGGGGTTTCCCAGTTTTGTGTGCGCAAACTTCTCCACAGCATTCCCAAAAGCCCTGTCCACCTTTGTCCTCCACCAGCTCAATGCTGACTCCATGCAGCAGCATTGAGGTACTGGTCCCATGTAATTACTTCATGGGTTTCAGCATTGTTTGGGTGCTGCAGTGCTTGAGAGCAGGAGGAGAATGTATGGAAGCAGGTTGGTTTGAGTTGGGAAGTGGAGGATCCAGTTCGTGGGAATCAGTTCTTGCTCTCACCCTGCTTGCTTGAAACAAGGCATCTCAGGAAGCGATGGTTGTAAAATGTTGGCATAAAACGTAGCTGTTTTGGTAACAGCAAAATGCCAGCAATGCTCCTTTCCGTCTGGCTTAGTGGGAGGGAGCAGAGCTGTTACTATATTATAAGCTTCATTGATATTAGTCCAGAAGTGTAATTGTGTGTGTGTGTGTGTGGCTGATAATCAGGGAAATCATCCTCCTTGGAGAGAGAAAACCAGCCAACCCTCGAATAGGTGTGAGAGGCTTAAAATGGAAACACATCCAAACCTTGGAATGGGGTTGACGTATCAGGATGAGTGTTTGTAGTGGTTTTATTTGCAAGCTTATAGCTGTGAATTAACATTTAATACTATGAACCCCAGTGATGCGTCCAGACACAAACAAGAGAACCGTTTGGGCAGCTCTGTGAGAAGGTGAGGACTCCCCATCTGCTCCATGTGGGAATATGAGCCAGGAACTCAGGTTTCTTCTCCCTATGGGACGGTTGAGTTGCATCTGCTTAGAGTGATCCTTCCAAAGCTGCCTTGGGCTGCAGCTCTGTCCAGCTTTTGGAGGAGGCTCAGAGCAGAGCTGGGAGCTGAGGCACAAGTTTAAGGGTCAGGGTCAATCTCTTGCTGGGGGGAGGTTGGAGAGTGAAAATGATGCCCAAGAACTGTGTCAGCCCTTTGCTTGCAGTGGAATTGGTGTGCTCTGGGTTGCGAGGAGAGCTGGTGTCTGAACTCCTGCAGGTCTTGGTGCCATCACTTGTGCATGCAACGGGACCGGTTCCTCTGGTCAGCACAGTGAAGTTGCACTGTTTAATTGGAAGTAACCTTGTCTGAACCCACTACAGACCTGGTACAGGCTGCCCAGTGCTGGGATGGGCCTTGCAGGATGCTGGGAAGACCTTTGTCAAAGCTGGTGCTGGTCTTTATTCTTGTGCTCCCCTCTTAGGTGGGACCGAGTGTCTGGCACCAGGGATGTGTTTCTCTGTTGGATTCAGGTCCTGGGGGTGCCACACTCTGTGCCTCAGTTTACCAGTGGTTTCTGTGCCTACATCTGGATAAAACCCTTTAGCACTGCAATAGGAAGGAGGGGTTTTGCATGGGAAGAGCACGGTGCTGGCTACAGCCTTGTTATAAACCCACTGGTTTGGAAAGCAAGCTGCATGGGAGCTGCTGGGTCCTCATCAGAGGTGCATCTTTAGCTGCTTCCATCCATCTCTGGGTTTTGCTCGCCTGCCCTTCACCTGCATTTTGGCACCCTTTGGGGAGATGGTGTCCTCCAAACGCAGCACGAGGGCACTCGATGCACTCGCTCCAGGCACAACCCCTCATTGCCCAGGGACCAAACCTGTTTGTCAAAGGCATTTGGCAGTGGCTGCTGCAGAGCATTAACGAGATGGCTGTTGTGAAACAGCTTCTGGGCTCTGGTTACCACACTCGCTTGGGGTTCTTCTTCCTAAAGGCTTTCTTAAGTCCCTACTTATGGATTTGCTTCGGAGCAGGACGCAGACCTGGCTTTACTGGTTGACTGCCCTACTTAGGCCAAAGCACTGCTCTAGGAGTCCAATGAACACGAAGCAACGAGATGTCTCTTGCTCCTGGAGTGAGGAATGGGGAAAGTTCTCCTGGTTGGAGGAGGTCAAAGGGTGTTTCCTTGTGGTGGGATGCACCAGGTCGCCTCCTCTCCACTAATAACGTTTTCCTTATTTCCAATAGGAAACACAGACTGACAAGAACTCAAAGTGCCTTTTCCCCGGTTGTGTTCAGCCCCCTCTTCACAGGTAAGGGTTTGGAAGAGTGACAGCACATTTGGCTGTTTAAAGAGCAGCTTGTATGTAAGGATACTGTGTGTTGGAAGGGACGTTAAAGCTCATCCAATTCCAACCCCTTCCACTGGAGCAGCTTGCTCCAAGCCCCTGTGTCCAACCTGGCCTTGAACACTGCCAGGGATGGGG
>JBCJKH010054613.1:0-32770 GCA_039877255.1 Loriculus beryllinus
ATCTGGATAGTTGTTGCATATCCTATATAGCCACGTAGGGAAAAGGTGTTTGTGTAAAATCAGGTTTTTCCATAATCCTGAAGAAATGAATATTAATTTTGAATCAATTTAATGCATTTCTCTGTTTCTCATTCACTGATAGTAATACAGACCTACTCTGGAAATGCTGAAGTCCATAAGCACTCCCTAGTGGTGTGCAGCGCCACTCTGTGGAAACATAGCTGTACAACTCCCTCATCCATACTGTAGCTATACCTGACCTGCTTTTCACAGGAATCTGCACTGTGCACTGAACCATGTGACAAATTCAAGGTAATGGATTTCCTGTAGAAGGTAAGTTCACAAAACTGATTTCTGTTAACAGGACATACAAACTATCATAATTTCATACTTATGACAAAAGTGTCATGTAGGAGATGCTTTATGTCTGCAAAACAAATTCCTACACGCATCAGTATTTTCTTCCTTCCAAGCTAAACTTTCAAGTACCAACACAGTTTGTAAAATTCATCATGTTCTACTCATGATAGATAATGTAAATGACTTTGCATTTTTATTTTTCATATGTTCCTTAAGGGACGTGACACAGCTATCCTAGCACTAAAGAAATCTACAAAAGCTTGCTGAGAGCAGCAAAGCTTTGGCTTGAACTGTAATTTCAGTCCACAAGACCATTTTTCCATTACCCATGTTGTAGTTTTGGTATTGTGGTCAATAAAGAATGGTCTCCCATTAGGTGCATGTCGAACTTCCCAGCCTTTAGGGAGAAATCCTTGCTCCACTTCAGGCTGCTGCTGAGAAGACTGCTGCGATGAATCACTTGATGTTGCTTGTGATTGTCTTCCCACAGAAATGCTTTGTGTAGCTGACAACTGACCTGTTTCCACAGCAGCCTACAGTAAATGATAAAAAAAAAAGTATCAAATCAAAGCCTTGTAGAACAAGGTATTTTTTCTATTAACGTGTTTTTTGACTCATGAAAGAAGCTTCATAAAGCAAGTGCAGACACTATACAGATTTCAGTCTAATAACAACATTGACTAACAATCACTGATTATGGTACAAAGGTTAAAAGAAGTCTTTCAGGTTTCTCATCAGCTATCACCCTCCAGAAGGCTTTCATGGTACATTGATAATAGAGTGACTTGCCATAAATACTGCTGTTCCTAACTCTTGTTGCAGTCTCTCACATATTTTATGTAGTGCCTCACCAGTTTATGCCTTTTTCATTTCAAAGAGACCTCTAAACTTTACTTTTACTATATGAAATGCTTAAATGGTTGAATGATTAAAAACATTAATAAATTAGAAGACAGTACCTGTACAACTGGTTTTACCCAGGTAGTTGTTCTAGAATTGTGATCTATATAATATGACCTCCCTTTTTCATCTTGTCGCTCTTCCCAGCCTGGAGGTAATCCAGATGAAGTAGGCAGTAACTAAATATCAGTGATAGCAGAAGAAAACATTAAGAAAACTACGAAATTGACTGAAAAGGCTTTCCTCTATCCAATTAAAACAACAAAACAAGACTAGAACTCAGAAGGTTCATGATTTTCACAAACTAAATAAAATAGTAAAGCAGTTTTTAAGTCCTTACTGAACAGTATGAAGTAACAGGGGTTTTTTATATTCAAGCTCTTCATCTAAAAGGAGTCAACCTGGTTTAGGTATAGCTGATCCCCTAATACACTTTGGCTTAGTTTGCATCATCACCATGAAAACATAAGGTAAGAATGGTGGTACAGCTTTTAATTACAAAGCAAACAATTTGCAAAATAAAACTACTGTCTTCAGGGGAAGACTACTTGCTTCTGCATGCATTAAGCTAATGATAAACTAAAATCACAAAGTTGGAACATGAAAGCTTTACAACCAAACTTCAATCTTGCTAGACTCGTAATTGCAATTTTGTTAGGACAGCTGCCAGAAGCAAAGGCCAAATCTCATTTAAAATATCAGCACATAAGAAATAGTTTCAAATTAAAAAAATCTTCCAGCTTCTCTGCTATCCAAGCCTGTGTTTTTCTGGGGAAGATGACGTACCACTGGATGTGCAGGCTGCTCTTCAACTCTGTATGTTTGCAGACTCCCTCTTCTGCTGGAATGGTTCTTAAGTAGTAAAGAGGAATGACACGTTAGTTATTACTGCAGCTTTAAGGATGGCAGCCAACAGTCAACAATGGTTATCACACTTTAAATATTACAGTTTTCATCTTGAACGAAGTGTCTTACTTGTTCTGAAACATCAATTTAATCTAATATTTTGGTAACTCCTGTTTTCATACTCCTAGAAATACTAAGTTCCACACTCTATTATAACCTTTAAACAGAAAATGGAGGCTTGTGAAAGTTCTGAAAACCCTAACAGCAGATGTTTTCATATGTAAAATACTGGAGTTAATTATAAGCAGTTGCATTACAATTGAATTTACAGTATAGAACTTACTGCATTACCCTGTCACAGTAGACTAAAGCCTGTGATTGATCAGGGCTAATGTTAACTTTTCAGAGATTAGATTAAGTCAATAATGACAAGATACGAGAGTCTGAGACATTCAGTTTGAGAAGAGTAACTTAATCCCTGGACTTTCTGTAAGCATCCACCTTTTAGCCTATAATCATATTTAGATTTCATCTGCTACAATTAAGCAACTCTATTTCATCTTGCTCCAGAATCTCCCAGATGATTTGAAGGACTGTTACCTCTCCATGTACTCTTTTAAGAATATTTCAAAGAAAAAAACATAATTAAGTTTTTTTAGGGTTTTTTTTGGGGGGTGATAGAGGTAAAAAGAGGCAAGATTGTCATTCTAGCTGGCTCGTGCAAATAATTTGAACATCTGCCTCTTCCTTTGCTTAAGCCACCCAAGCAAGTTGAAATAACAGTTTTCTTGTTATCCACAGGATTCTGAACAGCAGAGATCCAGTAAAGTCTTGTTACTTTCACTTTGCTGTTTCTAGCAACACTAATGATGCTCTTAGAAAACCAGTCAACTCCAAATTTCCATTTGAAATGGCATTCTCAGCATCACAAAATCTAATGATTTTATTTAAATACCAAAATCTTACAGACTGGATGGTCTGGGTCACCTCTATAGGCTTTCCTGAATGGACAGAGGATTTCTCAAGTCACATTATCAGGTTACCAGGCTGTTTGTGGAGCTCGGGTTTCATAAGACAGCTGAGCATATTTAATTGCTTGCTACCACCGAAAAGACATGCCTCACTCCTGGCTATGTACTCCTGCTGCTTCCCCTTTGCCACCATTGTATTTGTCAGACAAAACAGCATGCTGTTTCAGCTTGCTAACTGCAAATAAAAACAGAGCTGGGAGAAAAAAAAAGAGATAATAGTTTTCTGCTGGGTTGGCAAGGTGAACAGACTTATTGAGAGATCACACAAGTTTCCTAACTGGCACATGGCTGTGGAACTGTATGAGCGAGGTCCCATTTTCACTGCTACAGAGGTACCAGTTTTCCTCAGAGCAATCATAAACCTTTCTGCCAATATTCACAATGAAAAATAAACTTGTCCTAGTGGAAAAAGTAACTAATACAGCACAACTCCTTTAGAAATAAGCTTTTAGGATATGGCTTCCTGCATCTGTAGTTTTCAGCACTCAGTATGACAGTAGAAAGGGTAGATTTACAGACTGTGAAACAGTTCACACAGATCTGTTTCAATCTCAGGCAGAAATTCACATAAGTGAAGTAGGTAAGAATAAAATGTTTGCTTAGATGAGGTTCCAGTTTAAAAGGTATTCTCAAATCCTCTGTATTCGAGATGAAATTAAGTACTTATGGAACTAATTCTATCAGTAGTAACATTTTGAGCAAAATATTGTAGATATTTCTGTACATTAGAACAACGAGAAAAATAATTTACAGTGTAGGTGGCTGACTGGCCAGTAGCTGAACTTCCAGAGGTAGTAAGTCTGGCATTCAATTCTTCTGCAAGATGAGTCTGTATGTCGGAGTTACTCTGAGAGAGAGGTATTTGAAGGTTCTGATTGCTATACATTGTTGCCTCATCTTCAGTTATAATTTCCCAACTCTTTAAAAAGAAAATAAAGAAAAAATAATTTTACGAAGTAGTTCCAAGTTACAAATAGTTAAGACGAGCTTTTTGATTAGATAAAAAAGCTAACTGCATTTCAGAAACATTTAGGGATTGTTTTTACCTCAGGGGAATCTCTGTTGTCGAGATTTTCTGTATCCTCTGATATCTGTCGCCGATGAGTGAACACATGCTGGGCCTCCAACTGCACACTACCAATGTCTGCAACAGCTACACTGTCCCTGTTGGAGGACCGGAGGGAAGTCAGCACACAGTATTCATGTTTTACCTTTCAACAGTAAGCTAGGCTAACAGCAAAAACAGAAGGAAAAGACACAGTGAGCTGTAAAAATTAATGCAAAGTGTTTAAAAAGAATAAGCACTCACATCCATGTGAAGCATAAGTTTAAGAACCAGTGAGCATTGCAGGAATTATTTTTGTAATTCACACGCTAAGAAAAACCACTACAACTAAAAAAACCAAGATAAATAATTTAATACAGCACCTGTTGGAGGAACCAGGTTCAGAGCTGGAGAATTAATTCCTTTCCATTCCTATAGTTACTATCTCTTACAATTGCAACTAGATTCTACTTGAATGCATACTTCCAGAGAACAGAAAGAATACCGTGCAGTTAAAATGACCATTAACCAGTGATCGTTACACATGGGCTTGAAGGTTAAGTCATGGAAAAGCTCTCTACTAGTTCTCAAGCTGTTCATTTTCTGGCTGTCCTTGCTGTCACTATAACTAGAGTGAACTAGGTACACTAGTTAATGTAAGACTTGAATTTTCAGGCCAAAAGACATACTGAGCAGTTGGTCTTTTCCACTGTGTTCTTCTGAATTCGTGATTGACATAGTAGGTCCTGCCAAGGATGTCTTGCCTTTCTTCCCAGCCTGAAGGCAGCGGAGGAGATTCCTGCTGCTGCTGCTGTGGCTGGCTAGCAGCATCTGGTTGGTCCAATATAATCCATCCAGGCTGAGAGATATAATATTAACTACATTAATATTACTAATAGACATATGGCAAGTCAGTACCAGATCAAAACCAAAAGCCTAACGTATGTTTTCTTTTTTAGACATACTGACAAACCCACTCCTTTAGTTAGAAAAAACACTCCAGAATTTTTGTGCAGTCTTACAACTTCTAAGATACAAGCCATCGCTTCTGTTTCTAAAACACTATTTACAATTTTGTGATTCCTAACATTCATTTTTACTGTAACCATCCTTAACAGCTGAAGACATTTGCTAGGTTTTTCAGCAATAAATATGTCTTCTCCCACCTCTAATTCTTCCGCCTGTTCTGTGGTTTCTTCTTCAGACCCATTGCTTTTAGGTAAGTATGTCATTTTTAATCGAAGGTGGCCTTTAACTCTTGATTTATGGCTGCAGAAGAGAAAATAAAACATTCTAATTGTGCACTTGTTAAACTGTTACCTGGAAATAAAACAGCTGAAAAAGCACTGCTAGAGGATTCCTTTTAAGTTCCTCAACACAAACTTGGCTTTTTATACTTTAATGAAGATCAATAACAGTATTGCGTTTTCAGACTTCTGAAACCACTTTGATTTATGTACAACAACTAGAAACCTTTCTTTCCAACTCACTCTTTTGAAAACTTCACTAGTAACCAATGAATAACGATAAGGAACAAGAAAATATGAATCATGACAATTTCATTCATCTAATTATGATAATTTGACTGCATGCAGACAATCTATCAAGCATTATATAGGACTACTTTGCCTAGAATTTTAAGTTACAGCAAGCCTCTGCCTCTCTCTGTTTAGCTTAATGCCTCATTAGAAGCTTGAAAACAGGATTTCCCCATATTGATTTTATTTAGTATTTGCACTTTGAAAAGAAACCTGCCGAATTATCTCATCCATTTGACTATAGATATATTAAATTAAAAAACCAAACACCAAAAGACAAACACCACCCCCCCAAAAAAAACCCCAAAAAGAAACCCCACCAAAAAAGAATCCTGAAAATACCGATTGAACCGGATGCCTGCACATCATCTTAGTAAAGACAGAAAAGAAAAAAAACAACAAGAAAAAAAAAATCCACATCACTAAGATCTCACACTTTGGGTTTGGGTTTTTTGTTTGCTGCCATGCAGAAAAAGTGAATTAAATTTTCTGATATCCATAAAATTATTCATGTTGATTTATAAACATGCTGGTTTACAAACATGTTCATTCAGATTCCATTTTAGTTTCAGAAATGCCCATATCTCTTTGAAAGAATTAACTTACTCTCTTTTTTTCCAGTACAATTAAGTAATGCATTTGAGGATTAACATACTAGTAATTCTTACTCAGCTGGAGGTATTGGAAAGGTAGTAACCTTATTATTAATATTCATCAGTAAAAGCAAATATGAGCAAAACAGAAGATGCATTAGCAACACTAAAGCATCTAAAAGCTACAATAAGATTTTCAGGCAGAAAGTGCTCAAACCTGTGGCACTACAAAGCACTGCCCAATTCCCGTGGTAGCCACTACAAGAAGAGGTCAGATTCTTCACTCACAAACAACTGAAGTTTATTTATGTAGAGACAATAAATATTATTCTTGATTCATTTATAGGATAGGAAATAAAATATTCAGAAAAACAGGAGACCAGAATGAAATTTGACAGTCACTAATTCTGTTAAAATAATTGATCTGCTCAAATGAGAACTGTAAAATACTTTTGCTACCAATGTGGCTGATAAAGATCTATAAAGCCCACATGTTCTGATGTTATTTCTAAATTGGAACCTATTGGCTGAAAAAAAAGACATGCATTTTATGTATTTTATTTCTAATACAAATTTCTTAAAACCGCTCAGATTTAGGTTAAAAATCTACATCTTAAAACCAAACCTGTAACAAGTAACACAGATAGAATTGAAAAAAAAAAATAAATCCCTTTCTTTTTTTTTTTAACAAAGGCCTTAAATGTTAAGCAGCTTTTCAGTTTAAGTTTTTAAGTATAAGTTCTGCTTATAATTAAGATCAGATGAAACTGCTTACATGAAACAGGCAAAGAAAAGAAACAGGAAGGCAGGAAACAATTTCAAGTTGAAGAGATAAAAGAGTTACAGCATAATACTGGTGACCAATTTCACTGTTCAGCAAAACAGTAAACTGGTTCAGATGATGTTCTAAAATGAATTATACCATGGCCTGAAGAAAAATGGTTTATTCTTATAAAATTGTCTATAAGTATTTAAGCAAATTGTTGTGGTTTAAATCCAACTGGTAGCTAAGTACCATGTAGCTGCTCACTCATGGTCCCCCCTTCCTGAGTGCGATGGGAAGGAGAATCAAAGGAATGTAAAACCCACAGGCTGACATGAGAACAGTTTAGCAAGTAAAGTATAATATACTACTACTACTATCATCTATAATGATAAGGTAAACAGCAAGGGGAGAGAATATAAAACTAAAAGGGTAAAGGGAAAAAAAACCCAAAATAATAAACACAAGTGATGCACTATACAATCGCTCACCACCTGCTGACAGATACCCAGCCCGACCTGAGCAGCGATCTGGGCCTTCTGGGTAACCCTCACTAGTTTCTATACTGGGCATGATGTGCTGTGGTATGGAATATCCCTTCAGCTAGTCTGGGTCAGATGTCCTCTGTCTCTGTTTCCTCCAGGCTTCATGGGCCCCTCTTCAATGGCACAGCATGAGATCCTAAAGTCCTTGATCAGAGTAAGCCTTACTTATCAACAACTAAAACACTGGTGTGCTGTTAGCACAGTTCTCAGACTAAAGCCAAAACAAAGCACTGCACCAGCTACTAGGAAGAAAATTAACTCTATCCCAGCCAAAATCAGGACATAAATGCGGACTTTTTAGTCGAAACACAAATACCTTACTCCATTGATCCTCAAATCTCTTCAATGAAAACATAAAAATGTAGACAGTGTTTACATACATACAAGTAATTACATAACGGCATTTTTTAGATATGAAACTTAGAATTTTTATGTAGTATTTACTAACCTTCTTGGATGAAGAACAAAATCCTTAAACGTATATGGCCTCTCCATACTTGGATTTTCTGTCTGGAATAAGACAAGTTTTTTCAAGAAAAATCTGTACCCAAAACTTGAAGTTAAAGAAAATTATCAGAAATTTACAGTGAGTTTCTTCAAAGGCCAGATAACACCTTAAAATGTAAATTATAGCTTTAGGTACAGTAACAGCAATACCAGCTTTAATCTTAGTTATAAGACTAAATCCCCAGTTCATGAAAAAAAAATTACCTTTCAGAGTATACATATTCTAAAGCACAGGAAAAAGCTGTTAAGCCTGACATCAAGAAATACAGTCTCAATTTTCACATTTGAAATATCTGCCATAACTTCCCTTCCCTCCCTCGGTATTTTCCAAATATTTTTTACACAGAACACACGTAAAAAAACATTTCTAGCTTTAGGACTTGGGGATAAAATTAACCACAGAAGAATCTATGCTGACAACATCTCCATTCCAATTCACAACAGTGAAGTTGCTCAACAGGAAGAAGCACAGAAGTAAACTGACATAAGTTTATAAATATACATTCCACGGACAGGTACAAAAACACACATGAGGGATCATTAAAGAAAACAAAGATACTTATTTTTCTGGTTGACAAAACTATTTATAATCCATGTGAAGTTCTGCAGTTCTTACAAAACCATCTGATTTTTACAATACCATTTGTTTAGGAACATTTGTCAATCTCTTTCATGAGCCCTTTCCTCCCCTCCCTTTTCAGCTGTTTGCAAATTCTGAGGAGTAACTTTATGCGCTTGCTAATCAATACCTTTTAACCGTTTCAAGCAGTACTGTAGAATACAAGGAAAGACTTGCAATTGCTTTGCTTGTAGGCCTTTTATTTAAGAACAATGGTCATGATGCAAACTTCAAAGACTGAAGTAATAGTATTTTCAAAAATTACCTAATTTGTGTCACCATGTGATTAGAAAGAAGTAAAAAAACAAACAAAAAAAAAAAAAAAACCAGAATCTAAAGGTTAGATATTATTAAGGGAGAGATTTTACACTTTTATTTGGAACTGCTGCAATTTGTTATGCAAAGTCCTATGATTAAGCTGTCTAAATTTTACTGAATGTGATAACTATTACATCAAATCTCTGAAACAAAATGCTCACTTATATTTCAGACATCTTGGTGTATGCCCTTAGTAATACAATTTAGAAATACTACACTCAAGTTGAAGTCTTCCACCCTCACTGAAATAAAATGCAGATTTTCAACCTGTAATGATGCGTGTGTTACACTGGTGTAATCCACAAGAACAGGTCCTACACTTACAATATGAATTATCTCACAACTAAGGTAAATACGTCTTTGAAATTAAAACTGAACGTTGGGGTTTGGTTTTGCAGGTTTTGGGGCTTCCCCCACCCCATTCCCCAGGATTACATTATTTCTACCAACATAAACACTCAGACACCATGGAAATACATCAGAGGTGAGCAAACGATCACCTTAATCTAAGTTTTATAATTATTTCTTGACTTTACAAACACAACAGCTGCCTCAGATTCAATGCTAGAGTACACCTGGATTAATACATTTTGGTTTGGAAAGAGCAAAATCATATCTGCCAACTATCTTACTTCGTAGATGATTTGCCCTTTATAAGTGTTCCCAATTGTCAGTGCTTTTTGTTGTGAAGAGTCTGTATTTGCATCGTATCAAGCAAAACCAAAACTGCTTATAATAAAGAATTTCTAAACTGATTTTATTTGCCCAAGATATATTTACTCATGTAAACAAAAGACTTCAAAAAAAACCTCCACCTGTATTTGGGCCAGTATAGTAGAATGGATTTAGATGTCAAGACTAAGTCACTAAGAACAAGGAGTAACCACACAGATGGAAAGAAAGAGGAGACAGGAAAAAGCCAGTGTTTGAGGAAAGGTGAGAAAATTGAGAAAACTGCCATGAAAACAATTCAGTGAGGTTCTATAAATTAGTTCATGCTAAGACAGAACAAACAAAAAGGAAATGCACCAATATCTCTAAGTCCAGACAGTGCTGTCCAGCCTATTAATGGGAACTGGAAACACAGTCAGCCTTCTCCAGAGGGACATTATAGCCAGTCTTTCCAACCCACCTGACTGGGGCAAAGGAGTTAGTGTGATCTCATATCCCAGTTACAATGGGAAACAAGATCTATTGTAACTACTCCTGACATAGTTCTTATTGGAATGAAAGAACAACTGCTCTTGGAAAGGTTCTGCCACGGTTGTTATTCGGTCTTTAAAACAGTTTCTGGTAAATCTGTTGCTATTTGCTAATGTTTTCAAACCTCAGAAGAAAAGGTTTACTTATTTCAGTGTTCTTGGTGATATTTGCTTAAAACTAACAATGTGCTTTGAAAAAGGAATACAAAACCAAAACCTAAACCCATATATATGTATAAAAAGAATGTACAAAGCAACCTTTCCTGTATCTGCTTATAAGGAATATTAAAAGTAAATGTATACTTGAAACTATTTTGAGAAATACGACAACAGTTTCAGTCTCTTCAAGACTGTTTCAAACCCTGCATTTTTATTCTTGAAAAAGCTAAAAGCACTCCTAACTCCTGTAAGCAGCAGAAACCAGTATCTAATCACAAGGTAAGCAACATTTTCTGATGAATATCAGCACTAAAAAAAAAAACCCTAACAAATCCACAAAAGAAAACCAAAACAGAAAACCCACAGAGCAGGAGAATTTAATCACTTATATTATCAGTAGGGTTAACTTCCTTAGAAGACGAATACTGTTACATACAGAACCATTTTTCCCTTTCACAGTTGTAAAACAAAAACAAACAAAAAATACAAACCGGTAACTGATAAAGAGGAATATCCACTTGCCCAAGAAAATCATCTCGAGTCTACAGAAAATAAAAACAAACAAAAAACACAGAAAGTTTAAAGTTGCAAAGTGTTTTAAAAACATTGTTCCAAAGCCTTGATAGCACAGTAATGCTTGCTAAGAACTTAAAGACACTCTTAAATTACAGACAATAAGACTTGTGCTGTACAGAATGAGTTCTGATTGACTCAACACTCAGAGGCCTGGACAGTTCAGCCTTCCTCAAAAGAAACGAGGATTGAGAGAGCTGAGGGTAGAGATTTAGATAGGTTTTAAATCACACAGAATAATGCTAATCAAACAGGAGAGTTGTTCAGCATCGAGACCACAACTGTCAGCATTTCCAGCAAAAACATTGCCCTGAAGGACCTTCCTCCTAGGAGCACCTGACAATTTCCATAAGCCTAGGCAGCTCTTTATAAAGCATACATAAGCTTTTCTTTTTCTTTTCAAAATAATACAGCTACTGCTAAAAATAAGGGAAAGCAAAAATAAGTTTCATCTGTGATAAATGCTTGGAAGTTCCAGCAATTCCAGTGGTCCCAAAGCCTGGCAGCAGGAGCTTCAAGTCTGGCATTTTCTCTACACCCCTGCCCAATGTCCCTGTTGACATTTAAAAATGCACTAAAAATCACTGCTTCCATGAAAAAATACCACTTGCCTACACACATTGTGGAGTTCAGTTTTAACAACTAAAAGCTGAAAGATTCTGCCCTGACTTGGATGCCTGGACTATCTGACTACAACCAGACTATGACTCCAGCAACTCTGCAGCTTGATTCCCTCCAGCCTATGCTGTTGTACCAGGGGAGGGCCTGACAATACGTGGTATCACTGTATAGTTCACTTTGATCACTGATTTTTGTCTGCAAAAGAAATTCAGATTTTAGTAATTCACGTAGGTAATTCCAGTATTTGCCAATAATCACTGCCAACAGCCAAAGTACTTTACTTGACTCCTTACTGGAGTACTGAAGCATATGATGTTTCAAGTTCAGTTGTGATTTGAAAGCCCTTGCAACCCTCTACCAAAACAGGAAAATGTATTACATGGGTCATTTAACATGAAGGCATATCACTGCCTGTGTGCTAAAATCAAGAGGGCATGAAATTTTTAAAAGGTATGTATAAGCCTATGGCATTTTTCAAAAGTCTGCTCTGTAACAAGACTGCATTTCTCTGCATTGGCAGAGTAAGAAACTGTAGAAGTCATCAACACCGTAGCCTGTGTATAGCCTCCGGGATTCTGATCTTCCTGATTTTTCCAGCTAACAAAAGAATTGGTGCTTATTCTTTCCTAAGTCTGTTGGTGCACAAGTTTTTAATAAACTCATCACCCAAGGATCTTGATGGCCTTTTTTGACAAAAACTTTCCACTATGAGGCATCTCACTGACACCTATTCCCTTCACCTTAGGGCCTCTCACTTCTCTTCTAGAACAACTATGTTTTTAGTTTTCAATGACAGTGTTCTAAATTTTTACAGCTCCAGTCCAAGCCTGCTCATTTTTTGTCCCACTGATGCCATTCTCTATTCAAACAGCTCTGACATTAATAGCTACAGGTATTTATATTGAAGCAGCTCTTTCTCCTTTAATAATTCTGGTACCTTTTTCTTTAGCTCTGTTCTCTTACGTTTGTCCATTTCACCTTTAAATTATACGTGCATATGGAGAACCAGTGTCTCACATCTGTGTAACATTTTTATACCTCCAAAAAAGCGCAACCAGTCTGCAGAGCTTGTCATAGATGATAAGGCGCTAGAAATCTAGAGATGCACATCTTCAGATTGAATTTGTAGCGTGTATGTCTTACATTCAGATTTGAAGGGGGAGTGGAAATAAAGACAAAACAACCACTTTTTTAGTTCAGAAACTTATTTGAAACAGAAACCTACAACAGGTTTTCACACCTGAAGAGTCTGAAGCTTCCCTGAACTACTGAAGGAAAACTTTATTATTACAGACCACAAGCTTCTGGAAAAATATAGCTATCATTTTTGCCTATGAGGTTCTTTTTAAAATGGCACGGCACATACCTTAGACATGTTAAAAGGCTTAGTATTTGTAAAGTTCTTGGCAATCCTCAAGTGGAACATGCCTTTCAAATAAATTACTGGAATGTGGGACAAAAGTCTGCTGTATTTCAGAAAACCTCAGAACATTGTGTTTGTTACCAGCATTATTTTAGTACGGGCTCCACTCCTGTTATTCACTTTATTATTCTGCTGCCTCTCCTGCTATTTTTAGCAGAGCTAGCCTCGATAACCAACCTTTAACAGTACTTTCTCCTCCAGCCAGAGAGTAAAATCCTCCAGTGGAGGATTTTTGTTGACCTCCAAACAACTAACACATAAATCAGATAGCAGGAATGCTCTTCAGCAATGTGCCTCACTGTGACAAGCTGATTAACTGCCTTCAAAGAAGTGCCAAAGAACCTCTGAAACAGACATCGCACACATTAACAATTAAATGCCAACGGAGCTGAAATTGTTTGGATCTCCATTTCATGAGAGCAGGCATCACAGTTTTTTCAAGACAGACAAGTGGGTCAGTTGTTCTTGTCAACTTCTAATTTCTTAACAGCCAGAGAACTCAAACTTTCTCCTTGCCAAACCCTAAGTGCATAAACCTCAATTAACGATACAGTACACTAACAAAGAGGCCTTTTAGTTTTCTGATTCACTGGTTTAGTCTATAGAAAGTTATTAAAAACATGTGAGGACAGACATCTGCTGTATACAATTCATTTAAAGAACTGTAGTGCAACGTCAAAGTGAATGCTCAAAAAGGAAAAGGACCAAAAGTGATCCAGTCCAAAACTCATTTTCATCTATTTTAAGAATATATACTTAATATGCCTTAACAGTTAAGATTTTGGATTATTTTTCTACAATTTCCATTAGAAACTGGATAGAAATAGATTTTAAATAGACATGCTTATCTGAGTCACACACTTAGGAGCAGTTCATCATTTATGTTTTAACCTGTAAATTTATCAGTTTCTGTTTTAACCTGTAAATTTATCAAGTTCTGTTTTAAGACAGTTAACTGAATGTAATGCCTTTCTTAATTGCTGGATTCACCACAGTGCCTTCTGAAACAGCTCTTGTATAGGAGCAGGGTGCTGAAATAAGAGATATTTTCTCTACCAGCTTGTGTGACTGATTTTTGTTGGTGTTAGTGCATGAATTAGAACCTAAGTATATTTCCAGTCTTTTTCTGACTAAACAGGCAGCGTGTTGTGCCTAAGCCGGCCTTCACACAGAAATCTACAGCAGTATGGCCAAATGAGAAAGCATACAGCTTTTACTGGAGGGAATATAAGTATCAATTCAAATTGAAAAAACAAACAGTGATCTGGACTATCGCTGCTTAAGAAAACAGGAGCTCAATAGACTCCTTATAAAACCAACATTCTTCTTGCTTAAACACCCAAACATCAACATTAGTTATAAGCTTGATGAGAATGAAAAAAACCCCAAATAACTTTCTGAGCTACGCTAGCAACTTGAAGAATTTTTCTTCTCATGCTGTGCTGAGCATATTCTTTGGTTCTCTTGAACTCTAAATCAAGAAAAGTGAATTTTCTTCCATAAAATACTGCCAGCATGTGCTATTCATCACGGGAAAATAACAATTTCAAAAATGCAATATTCAATCATCATGCTAAGATCTTACCAAGTTCTCAGATTCTAAAAGTAATGTTTCTATCTTGCAAAGTGACATAGTTTGATGGGTGGAATTCATTACAGACTCATGTATTTTTAAGGGGGAGAGGTAGAAAGTGAGGAGAATACTTTAACGGCATGTAGGCATTTCTTTTTAGTTGTCATCTCTGGCCAACTGGGTACGATATTGAGACATCAGAACCTATCAGCATTTTCAAAATAGAGAAAATACGTACTGTTAGATCAACAGTTACTATGCAACATGTGTTTCTGCAGGACCTTCAGCCCTGCTGGCTGCTTCAACAGCAAGGTGTCAGCATAACATGCCTCAGCAGTTTCACCATCTGTTTCACAGACAGCATTTAGAAATGACATGCAAGTTCTTTTCACTAATTCTCTCCTGCTTCAGATATTTTCAGATAACTGCTTCTCTAAAAAGACCAGAGCAAAATTGTCATCTGTTTCTCCACTTATAGCTTACTTTTTATACAGAACCAGAATCTTAGAAGTTCATATTTAGTCTACAGTAATTATTACTCCACTGAGTATTTGCTACTTTGAGAGCCTGTGCTGTGCTTAAAGTTCATTAACAAAGCAAGTTCAGAGGGCTTGCTTTCCCTTTTTTTTGCATACAAGGATTCTCACATAGGTAATAGGAAGACAGGAAGTTGTCTAATATAACCAAACAAACTTAAGCACAACATAACAGAAAACAAGTTAAAAGTTAGTAATGAGTATATTTTATTCGTCAGGAATTTTAGTTCCTTTTGGTCTATGGACATATGTGTCAAATAATCTACCATATAAAAAAGCAGGAATATTACATTTTATGAAGAGCCAATCCAGATTTGGCCTCCTGTGTTAAACCAACCAAACCTGGAAAAAGTACTAGAAAACAGTACCAAATATTTAATTAGGTACTATTTCAACAAGCCATTTCCTGACATCAAGTCAGTTACCTTCATAGTAGCATAAACCAGAAAACTTCTGCATCTATTTGTGTAAGCTTTTGTGCCAGATCTGAAGACTCCAAATAAAGTTTGAAAACAAACTCATGCAGTACCAAGTCAGGGGCACTTTCACCTTCACCAGTTAACACTATAAAGCTTAAAATCATCAAAAATATGTAAACCTCTATCAAGCATTAAACCACACGTGTAATTTGCACCCTAAAATAAAAATCAGATAAACCAGATATGACAGACGTTAACCTCACTGGCTAATTAACACACCCAGCCAAAGGACTCATTACACAGACAGCTTTTTGTTACTCAGAGCAGGAGAAAAGAAACAGAATATAAAAATAAAAATTAATTAAAAGGCAAACCATTGGCCTCCAAACTGCAGACAGGCAATCAGAGCATCTCTGCATCGTGGTCTCATTCCTGGGAAGTTCATGAAGTCCAGTACAGTGCCACACAGATAATAAATCACATTGTGCCTGGAAGCTGCTTCTTTTTCCAGTCCTAAATACAATGTTGAAGGGTTGGCCCTGGGTACAAGTAAGTGACCCCTTCTAAGAACTGTGAACACGGACCTACAGCAGGGCTGGATGCAGGGCGAACGGCCTCAGCTTACTCCATAGTCCATCAGTTTTCAAAAGCATTCTTAAAGTCTACTGTTCTGACCTACTGCTGATCCAAACTCAACACTAACTCAGGAATTCCCTGCACCTTTGCAGCAACTCAGCCAGTGGCCACCTGCAGCCATGGTGCAGTTTCCAAGCTCCTCTGTGCTCCACGTGTCCTCAGCCACCATCAATCTGAACAGGAGCTCCAAGCCCTACCTACTGACCTCTTCCAGCTCAAAGCCTACACCTACTGCTGCCAGCCATAAATACAGACAGATGCCAGGGCTACAACAGAACTTCCTGGTTTGTTTTAAGCTGTGCTGTGCTCAAGTTATAAATCCTATCTGTCCAAAACCTGTCTGTGTGAAGTGGCCTTGGATGCCTCAACCTCTATGACACAAATCAACTACAACACAAGTAACCCACCCACAATCACTTCACAACAAAACCGGTATCACAATTTATTTCAGGTAAGCTCAACATCTCTTACTAAAGTAACACTGCATTTCCTATGAGTTTTATTGGCCTGTAATTTACTAGATTTTAACCACTTTGGATTTGTTCTTTATAAGCTAAGTATTTGTCCCAAACTGAACTTTCCAGAAACAATGACTACCACAACAACTGGCTAAGACACAAACTATTAAAAAGTAAGTAAAGTTAATGCTAAATTCTGGAAACCTTTCTCTTCGAAAAGCCCCTCTGCTTTCATGTTTCCAAACAAGGTCTTCTCTCTTATGCTAGCAAAATCACAGATTGCCAGAGAAATCATCCAGATCTAAAAGAATCCAGTTCTATGTCTCTTCCCACATTCCTTACTGAGTAGCTGCAGTGTCCCATTTGCATTTTAATATGCCCCAACTTCAATTACTCCAATTCAAGTTTGTATGTAATTTCAGCCAGGAACTTCCCGATGTCCTCCTTAAATTCTGCTGGCTTATGTTACTGTTGATACAGTGGCCCACGGTCTAAACAATAACCACATCTATGTGTAGACTTTTCAGTTTACCATAAACTGCCACAACGAAAGATTAAAGTTAAAAAGAGAAATGTACTCTCTTGAAACGGAGATTATTATGGACCCATAAACTAACACTGACATGAGCTACAAACACTTTATTGGCTCTATTCCTAAATCAGCACATCCTGTTCATCACAGGGAATGAGGAAGAAAGTTCACTCGAAACAGAGACATTTAAGAGAAATGCAGAGCAGTCCCCTTCAGACAAAGGTGAGAGTCAGTTGTAAGCAATGACTCCCCTGGAAACGCCAGTCAGTTTAGCCTGCTTGCTTGGTCTCTGAAAGTCATCCATTTCAAGAAGACGAGAAAACACGTGTTACAGCACAGCACACCACCTTCAGCCCAGGGTGAGAGGAGAACTTGAAAGAGCATATCTACCATTTGATCCTAGGTGGCTGCAAGGGCTGAGCAAGCACCAAAGAGCCTTGTAGTGAGATTAATGTTCTGTGAAGCTTTGTATCCTTTCCCTAATAATGGCCAAGAACAGATGTTGAAGGAAATAATGAAAGCAGCAGTTATAAATAGTACTTCCTCTGATTTATCCCCATTTCTAATGGGTAAGGGGTCATGGACTTTCTGATCCTGATGTTAAAATATATATTGAGAACGTAATACTCTTTGATGCACCATTCTTCAACTTATACAACTTCTTCCTGAAATCCATTTCTGCTTTTGTATGTACAACGTCTTGCAGCAATGACCTCAGTAACATGTAAGAGAACATACATGTTTTATGGGTGGATTCTCTGTTTAAATTCACCCCCCATGAAGTATTGTTTTATAAAACTCCTTTCATACCACTTTGCTTTACTCCCCCCCTTGCCCCATGCTAAGAAACGCTTGGCCTACTTAGTGTCTCCTCACATACAACTTATCCCAGTCTTCTGACTACTCTTGCTATTTTCCAAGCTTTGTTACACATGCTTCCTAAAAAAAAAAAAAAATGCATGCCATGCATCCCTGTGGATTTGTACAACTCCAGAAAGGTGTTCTTCATTTTGTTTGTTTATTCTTTTCCTAATAAATCCTAACCTTCTGTCTGCCTTTCAACTGTCAACAAGATTTGAGCTGATATTTTCTGCAAGTCACTCACCATGGCATAAAACACTTCTGGTCAGTATGGGAGTGATTACCACGCCTGCACCCTCAGCTGGTTTTCCACTGCGTGCAGTATTTGGCAATTATCAACACTGATTTACAAATTGTCCATTCTATTGTCTAGTCACTACCATGAGATTTTCTGCAGCTTCAGAGGTGACAACTCTCACTTCAGTTTTAATTAGCAGTCATGAATGAGGAAGCTTTTTATCTGCACATTATGTCTTGAGAGTTTATTTTCCAGAACTTCTGCTAAGGCTATTGTCAAATATTTCCACAAGCTCAGTGTCCTGCTGTAACCAGCTCACTCATCTTTGCTTAGCTTGAGTTTAAGACAAAACATCCTTTTCTGAAAGGAGTTCTCCCTCCTTATAAACACAAAGCATGTCATGTGTCTACTAAATCTATTCCATGCATTCTTTCTTCCAGACTGGACTGTTGCCTGTAGATGCCCTTTTGGTCATTTTAAAGTGTCAGCATAATACCTTCCTTCAGTAAGAAAATCTAGTAGGTTGAAAGATTATTCATTATAGTTAGTATTTCAACAATTTTATAGCTGAGCTTCTTGACAATTCTTGGGAGGATACCTGCAGGTGCTATTAGTTGGTTTGGGCTTCTGTCTTACACTATAATGCTCACAAAGGCCAATTTCTACATCACCATAACATTTTCCAAGAAATGTTTTTGTTTAACCCAAACCATTGATCTAACCTCTCACAGAAAACAAAAATAATCTACTATTAAAAAGTTAGTCATGACCATGCTCTCATATCTGAAATCCTGCAAGTTATTGGCTAGTCAGGTGTAAAAAAGGAAGAGTATCTCTATCTTGCTTTGGGAACAAGCTTTACTTTAACACATTCTTAAACATACACCAAGTCTTAAGAGACAAGATAACTACAGCTTGTGGCTATATTAAAGAAGCCACACCATCAATGCTTCCCATCCTCTCCTGGTAGATGAAAAGGACATGAAACAACCTGAAGGCTGGATAAGTTACATATTTATGTAAGCTGTTCAGGAGGTCTGCTCTACATGGTTTTGCAGTTTTAGTTTCCTCTTTTGTTAGCATGAGAAACCTACTCAAATGAGTTCAGCTGCAGGCTATAAACACAGAGGTTAATCACAATTTCTGCAGAGTACAGTCAAATAAAACTACCCTTAATATGCACATATAGTGTTTGCTGGTGACTACAAAGTGCTCAGGCTTTGATTTACAGGGTTATTCAAGTGTTCTGCCCTGAAACTGTTCCTTACTGCATGATCGTATTCTAAAAGTTACATATGGTTCACTGCTGCCAAATACAACTTGGTAAAACTGACAGAAAAAGAACCTTTGGGATGGAGCCGATACCAAATAACATTAACTGCTTCCTTAGCTATTTCTTCCACGTGGCAACTGTTCACAGCTAGTCCTGGCTGTAAGGTTTATCACATCCTTTGTGTGTAATCTTTTTCTCTCCTTGAAGAGGATTGCTAATCAAAAAGTAAAGGCATGAAGAAATGTGGAGATGAAGCCATAACAAAACTGCATTTGAGCAAGATGGACTTGTACTTAAGCAAATACCTAAAGGAGGCCTACAAGAAAGCTGGAAAGGGACTGTTTATAAGGGCATGCATGTAATGTAACATGTTGTAAGATCTATCAAGATATGCAATACTAAACAATTTGAAAATTTTTAGGTGATGAGGTTGTCATAGCACAGTAGCAGAGAGAAATGTCAATTTGTGCTTTGCCTTGTATTGCCTCTATAATCTTTTGCTTCACCTGCCCCTTTTTCATCTCACTTCATAGATCTGGGACATCAATCCTCATGTGGCCTCTTTACTAAATAAGCAAAGATGGAGGCAAGCCACAGTTGTCTTCCCCTTCTCTTGCCACTTCTCCCTGGTTGAGCCATTATCACCTGTAAAGGATTTTTGCTAAGAGAGAAGCTCTATACTTAAAGAAGATCCAAGAGAGAAGACAAACTCAGACTGTTCAGTGCTAACTTGTGGTGCAGCATTTATCAAGGGAATTGGTATCTTCCAGGCCAAGTTCTAGTCCCATCAGCCTATTCAGAACAGCTGGGAAATAAGTTAGAGGAGAGAGCCATCCTCACACACATTGTGTCCAAAATATGCATTTAGTACTAAAAGATCCAAGTAGCATCTCCTTTTACAAATACAAAAGGCAGAGTTCCAGAACATGGTAAAAAAAAAACCAAACCTGAGAGTTCCAACTAGAGGTTTTCTTCACACAAACCTGACAGTAGAAAAAATGTTCTGCTTATTCTACACCACCTCTGAAGGGTTTTTTTTTTTGTTTCAAAAATGTATATTTCATTCACTGAACACAAACCTTTACTACATTATTTGTAAACAAAAGGACAATAACATAATGATTCCCTTAATTGGACAAGAAATTGTTTTAAAGGTACACAGTTGCTGAAACAGATTTGCAAGTACATTTATGATATTCACATTATGTAATCAGCAGTGATACTGATGGGGAAGGAATGGCTGATGTCAACAGGGATGTCAGCAAAATATTATTACACTTGTGGAAGAGATTAACACAGGTTTTGTTTGTTTTTTTAAGCTTATTTATGGTCCACAAGAAGTGCAACTGTAAGTCACTGCTTCTGCTCTTCTCTGTACCTCTTGAAGTTTAGAGGTCTAAGATGACACGCAAACTGTTTCCTTACTTGTACCTTCCCAGTTCACACCTGTGATGTCAAAGTGCTTTAGCTGCAGAGTTATTTCTACCCTAAGCAAGAGACAGATGCCCTGAGAAATCACTCAGAACAGAAATATAAAGTCAAGGGCAACCGTCAGTGCTGCAACCATGAACTACCTCTTCCTCCTGCTTTGCATAGGTAAAATTCCACTATCTACTGCAGAATCTATTCAGTGTGTTTCCAGTAAAGTTCAGCAGTTGTATGAGGGCCATCACCATTCCACATTCTCCAATTTAATTAAAAATAATCCAAGGGCAGTTGTCACAGAAATGGAAATGAGGGTTGGTTTGGGGGTTTTTTGGGGGATTGGTTTTTTTGGGTTTTTGTTGTTTAGGGTTTGGTTTTGCCTTTTTTTTTTTTAAGTCAGCCTTTAACAAGCTGTTGATTATAGAAAGCAGGAAATCTGATACAAGGTGGCTGAAGGCTAGTAGCTAGGCATGTAAGAAAAGAATGCATAGACCTTTTGCTGCTTCAGACTCTGGAGTCCCTGGCCAAAGCACTGATTTGATTTCATGACTGCTCTGCACAGATAGCTGACATTACTAAATGCTACTCCAGTATCAACTTGTTAAATTTGAACCCAGACTCAGCATATCAATATACTAGGCCAGACTAACTGGAGTCAAGGGAAATATTTTGGGAGTTGTTTATTTTTAAATGAGTCACAATACACCATGATAATTAACTGGACTATATAATTAAATGATTGCTATAGAACCTATTATATTTGTCACAAAGACTGTAACAGCAAATACAAATAGTATTTATCTATTTTATCGCAGTGAATTGCTGAACTGCTATAAAGTCAACCATGCTTTTTTGCTTGGTTTGGTATGAGAAGCTTTTCCATTTTTTGATAATAGGTTTTTAAGTAAAATCAGTTTTTATAAAATATCCACCAAGGGCCATTTCAGGACTAAAAGGTTCCTATGCGTGTTGTTGCATAAAGAAATCAGAAACAAGTACACTGCTACAAACTCTTTTGTGTCCAGTTTGTCTGATGTCAGATGTATAGACATGGCACAAACCAAAATATTTGCAAATATATGAAAAGTACAAGATAACCACAACAATTTGGGATTCAGACTTTTTTCCCCCTGTTTTTTTATTTTTAAGCTTCTCTCTCATCTTCCAGTCAGAAAAAGATGAAATCTTAAGAATTCAGGAAGCCTGAAACATGCTGCTACAGTAACACAGCAAACTGCTCAGCTACCACAGAAGCATTCTGTCAAGCACTTCACAAAGTTAAGTCTCCTTAGATTTAATGCCAATTCATTGTAAACACTGCTCCCAGGAACTGAAACACACTATTGTCAGTTCAGTGTCCTGCAAGGTTTTCTGGAAATGTTTGCCAACACCTTGGTCCCTGAACTTAGAGTTTATTTAAATTGCATTTATTAAAAATTCACTCAGTATTAACACATAAAATATCTTGCATATCGACTGACATTAAACACAGAGGAGAGAAGTGCAAGTTGACGAGAAATGTACTTGGAGTGCCATGACTCAACATGTTTTGCTTTTTACAATATGCTTATTAAAAATAACTAGATCCAGGCTACTTAAATTACATCATAACCTCTTTGTGCTTATTGTGGAAGTCACCATCAAATTTACAGATTGATTTTAGGATGAGGAATCACCAAACAGTATCCATAATGATTACCTGTGATCCACTGCTGGGATTTTTATAATGAAGCTTAAATGCAGATCATAGTTATACAAGAAGAAAATCACATTTTTCTTCAAAAATCTTTTCAACCAAAAAGCAATACAAAACTCCTAAGAAATCAAAAATTGTAGAATCACCACACACTTAGGGCAGCAATTGACTGAAAATTACAAGCTAATACCTCCAAGGTAATTGTACTTCTAGTTTAGAAAGGGATTGTCATTACTATGTATCTTTGGCATAAAGCCTTTTGCTTAAACAAGCTTGTTAAATTATAGCAGTGTCAATTCACAGAGAACGAGATCTTAGAACAATTCTGGTAAATGTTAATTGTTGCACTTTTATCAGAATTCACAATTAAAACTAACATATACTATTCGGATCATTCAGGTCTTCACAATGCTATTTAAGCAAGTCTTAAAACCCACATTTCTTATGGCTTATGCCTTACTAAGAAAACAAACTGCCTTAAGAGTTAATAAGAGCAAACACACTTCTGCAGTTTAGTTGGATGCAAGTTTCATTACCAGAAAAATACATTTAATATAAGCCTTCTAGACCCACATACTATAATTTGAACAGCAATGTTGTTGGGAGAGGTATTAGGTTACAGTATACTGCTCAGGCTGAAGCAGTGGTTAGAAGGAGAGGGAAGAAAAATGAGGAAAAAAAAAAAAAAGAAGAGAGGAAACTCTGAAAATTCCTGTGGTTCAGGGTGTATGCAGAAACAAATGGTATTTACAGCTTCTCTGCTCAAATATTACTTATTTTTAAACCTACATACAAACTGTTCTGTAAAATAAAGCCTATATGAAATAAATGTAAAAGCTTTTACAGTGATACACTCATTTTTAACCATTTATATGCAATTTCAGTAATTACTATTAATTTTCTGAGAAGCTGTGTATTTAAAACTATGAAACCTCATCTGAAGTTTAAAGAATTCCCATGTCCACATAACTGGACAATAAAATTCCCTCCAGTTCATTTAAACAGGAAATTATTGGTTCTATATATTAAGCATTTCACTGTAAGACCTATTCACCCATGCTGCTGTATATAGCATATTCTAAGGAAAAAAATCTAAACCCCAAATGTTGCTGATAATATGAAAATTAACTTCCTAATGGTGACAGCTTGACACCATTAGGAAATTTTGAAATCACTGCATTTAAGTCTTGACTATAAATTTGATTATTTTCTAGTTGCATTTCAGTTGTAAAATACTATCAAATTTTTCTATAAACCAGAACACTTACCTTATGGGGCCTCCACAAAGAAGTACTAGACATTTCCCTTTTAGAACTTCCATATCTTTTCTTAACAACAGTTGGTTTTCCTTCATTCCCAGGCTTGAACTGTATGTGCAACTGAGACGTCCTTCCACTAGGACACTTGCTGGATAAACAGCAAGAGACTTTTTGACGTGATCCTTCCAGCGAAACACTTCTTTGCAAAACATGGTGGGTTTTGCTCATCTGTGCATTTGGTCTTTCTAGTTCATTTATATTAATCTGATATTCTGGATCGATTTTTGAGGGTAAACATGCAGATGTGCTACGTGCCAGTTTTAAGTGAGGGTATTTTGCAGTGGAGTTCAGATTTAACTCTGGACTGCAACAGCCATTAACCATTTCACTGCTTGATGCAAATGCTCTTCGAGAGAGATAAACTGAAACACGTGAGAAGCCATCAGATACTTCTTCACAAGTTGCCTGCTTGGAACTATTCAAAATTTGACTTTTGCCCTGTAGAGATGGATTCAAGTAAAGTGGTCGAATGTCTCTGACTTCGTCAGAAGAGCAAACCGTTTTAGACAGTCGAAGTCCATTGACTGCTGTTGAAAGGAATCCTTTGGAAATGGTTTGATCTTCTTTTTGTGACAAGTCACTAGGAGAAATAATTAGTTTATGGGATGTTTGATAGGACCCTCTATGTGGTAGTTGACCTGAGCTTACTGGTGAAGCTGGAGGAGTACTGGAAGGACTCCTAGGAAAAATAACTAGTGATGAACAACGTCGCAACGGAATTTTAGTTTTCTTCCTTACTGACAAAGCATCTTGGTCAAAATTAGCATTATTTCTACACAGACTTTCCCGAGATGAGCTGCTCCTACAGGGATTACATTTGTTTGCAGTGCTTCTATATGAAGAATCACCATGATTGCTACTACAGAAAGTACCATCACCTGTCGAAAGAGTGCCACTACCACTGTCACTGATGACACTGTTACTATATGAACCTCCATCACTTGTGGTACTTGCACATGATCCGTAGTCACTGCCAGCACTGCTGAACGATCCACTGTCACTGGCTGCAATACTGCTAAGGCTGCCGTTGCACAGAACAGTATTGCTCAGAAGGCTATCATTAGATCGATGATCAACCACAATTCTAGCACCACAATTTCCTTCATTAGCAATACCAATGAATGAAGAGTCTTCACCAGTAGGTTCAGCATCACCAGACTGAAGACATCCGCTATACTTTCTCGACTGCAGTGAAATGTGCAGTGAAGTGCTCTTTTTCATCTGCAGGGAAGAAACAGTTCCACTTTCCTCTTGATTAATTACTTGTGGCATCACAGGTGCATAAGCAACCTGTCTAGGAGTCAGTTTCATTTGTGTAACATTAGGTGCAGAGTTCTGCAGCTTTTTGAAGTACATACAATTGTTACTATCCAAAACATCTTCACAGGTTTCCGATAATGGATCTGTGTTGCTTCTTTGGGCAGCAAAATGCAATCTCAACTGTCGTGCCATTTG
The DNA here is from genome assembly GCA_039877255.1 of Loriculus beryllinus. NCBI lineage: Eukaryota > Metazoa > Chordata > Aves > Psittaciformes > Psittacidae > Loriculus > Loriculus beryllinus. The sequence continues at coordinate 25,465 of JBCJKH010054613.1, forward strand.
TTCTCATTTCCATGCATGTTAGCAAATTAAACCCACAAAGATCATTCAGCAGAAATGCTACAGGCAGCTGCACAGACCCTAGAGCTAGTACCTCACAGCAGTAAAAGTCCATAGAAGTTGCAGTCTTTGTCCTAATATCTACAAAATACTAGTGTTAAATAAAAAAAGCCAACTGTACCTCTTGAAATAAGTCAGCGACTCGTTGAACTGCAGTTTCTGGACCGTCTTTGATGGCTTGCAGTCAGAAAGCATTCATTTACAAAGCACTCGTGTTCCAATGAACTCAGCTGCAACAACTGACAAACACTACTGACCTTGTTTCAATTATACCTTCTGTAATTTGCATAAATGAAAACAATAATAAAAGTCCAGTACTTCCAAGTTTAAAACAGCAACTCCTGCTGCAGCTGCATGAGCTGAGTCAATGTGTCCGTACTTTCCTCAGCAGCGTATGACTACTAATATTTTTACCCATAGGTTTAGAATTACAGGAAGTTGGTAGGAATGAAGTCCCATATAATTGAGTATCAAGTCTAGGATTCAATTTCCAAATAGTAACCATGCTAGCAAACTGCTGAGGTCTGAATTATGCATAAACCAGAGAAATAAGCTTCCTCCCCCTTAAAAACAAAAAAAAAAGGAAAAAGAAAAAGAAGGCTTTCTGCACTATTTAAATAACACTTTAAAGAAACCTGGCTCTATCTCACAATCTACATGCTGTGAGGCAATCACACTTTCTAAAGGTTTGCACATAGTAAAACCTCTCCTGCCAATTCATTCGCAATTTTCAGTAAAGTACAACTGAATTAGAACCACTAAAAGTTACTCTGCTTACTAATTCAGAATTTATTTTCAGCCTACCGCTTCAACCTTTCATTTTATACGATAACCTTTCTACAGTACAGCTATTAAAGGTAGAGAGAAACAAACTATTCCTACAAACTGAACTACCTCTTGTTTGCTGGAAGCCCACAATAAGCCATCATTCACTAGAGTTCAATATGGCATGTAAATATATAAGCAGCTATGCATATTTTAGCACACAAAGCTAAGTATGTGCAGAGAAAAATATGATTACCAAGCACAATTGCAGAAGCAATTAGATACAAACTCATACATTCATGGGTATTTTTTGTTCTGGTTTAATTTTTATTTAAAACAAAACCGATCAACATGTCAAGAAGCCAATATCCTGTCAACTCTGGCAAGAGTAATGGCATTGAGAATGCCTGCAAAATGTTTCACTGGCTCCTGCTGTCTGATAAGGTCCTTTGCTGGCACCTAGTGGGTCTTCGGAAAAAAGACTATCTTGAATCTCCACGTTTAGCAGGATTTTTCTGTTGGGCGTTTGTTGTTTTGTTGCATGTTTGGTTTTGTTGGGGTTTCTTTCTGATTGAGGGCGAGGGGAGTGATCCCAACCATGTGGCTACAAATGTACTTTTGAACACAGAAGCCATATGTGATGCAGTACTAAATGCTACCGCACTACAACAAAATTACTTAGTGCTGCTGAGAAAGTGCAAACAGAAGAGAACACTAGGCCATTTATACTTTTATAGGTCATACTACTAGATTTTTTTCTGCTCCATATTTATTTAACCTTTACTGTATTTTAAGCTAGAAGGCAGTAAAATTAACATTTATACCTCCTTCCCAAAAAAGAGCCAAGAATCAAATTCACAGTACCCTGTTTGCAAGTAACAAATCTGTTTTCTAATGATACTCCAGGGCTTACTTAACCTCTGTTACCTGAATTCCATTATTAGAATGCAGCAATAAATGAATACTAGCTTATTCATAAAAAGCCAACAAATACAATAGTTCATTTATTTCATTATGCTTTGCCAACTGGACTTCTTCTCATGTTTTATGTTTTAGGGGGGCTGGGAAGGGGGGTGAAGAGGAAAAGAAAATACCATAAAAGATTCTTTTGGTCTCAGTTTCAAAAAGTTAATTTGAAATTCAAACAATAAATATTTAAAAACCAAACAAACAAAAACCAAACACACAACCAACCACAAAACCCACCCTAAGATATGCAAGTGAAGAGTAAATAGATGTATTTCTTGAAGTTTCTTTTCTGCCCAACAAAGCAATCCTTTCTCCCCTAATAGTGATCCAAAGTGTTTTTCCAATTTTAATAAAGAAGTCTCTAACAATAAGTTGACATAATTTGGTAACTCAGGCTTAAGATTTAAGGGAAATATCTCATTATGTCACTCTTCCTTAGCTGGAACTGGGTATGCATAGCCAGCCAGCTACAGCATCCTTAGTCAACACAAAATGGCTTTTAAAATACAGAATTCCATCTTGCTGAATTAGAATATAAATAAAATAAACCCAGTATTTTTTCCTAAGTATCAATAGCTCCACTCAAATCTTAACATCACTGACTTCTTCAGCATCAGTAGCAGATTTGGCACTTCTTTTGAAACACATAAATATGTGACAAGTTATTTTAAGACAGGAAGAGACAGCAAGAAGTCATCTAGTCCCTTCCTGCACTGGTCCATCTCATAAGTGATCTCACTGTCCTTCCTGACAGATTTTTCTAATGTGTTTTTAAAGGCAACCATCCCTGAGGATTCCACAAACTGCTCAAGCCCTTTATTCTACTATTTGAAAAGTTTTAAAGCTATTACAGAAAGATTTTAAAACTCCAATTTCTGGTAATACAGCCAGTGCAGCAAGACTTTGCATTTAAACCTAACATCAGACAATTTCAGTCTTGAGCGTGGTTTTCAAGAAAGCAACATTTCTTAAACACAAAGAGCAAGTATTTCAGGCTTCACTTTATCCCCAGCAGTTACAGTGGGGGCACTTGTCAATGCTAAACAACAAATCACAGCTAAGGCAACAATTCAACTTATTTAAAACAGCTCAAGACATCTGAGATAGAAACTTAGCATTTCTGAGAGCAAGCGAAAGAGAAATAGCTAGACAGCTACACCATTCACCAACTGAGGAGGTGGAAACGATGAAAAATATTGGGGTTATTGTAGAACTATACAGTGACTGATGGGGTCACGATGCCTTGATTTCTAAATATAATCATACACAGGAAACAAAACACCATTTCCAAGGTGATGCCAGTAAAATGTTTTATTGGTTCCTCTCCCCTGGGCAAACAGGCCAAACAACTTATCTACTCTAGATTAGATAAAGAATGCTACGGAATTCTCTTGGTGTAAACCACAATGAAAGCATTGGCCTTCTGCCCAAAAAATCGGGAATCTGACTTTCTAATCATGCCCCCTGACTTCCAGGCGGTGGCAGTAATGTTCCAATGACTAATAGACAAAGTACTTCAATCTCATGAATACATTGTAGCCCATAATTTCATATTGAGGTGAACATCTGAGTATCCTGAAAAACCCTATTTAACCTGCCATGTAGGCCACAAATGCTGACAATTCCCTTCAAATTACTTTTGAAAAAATAAAATAGAGACCATATTAGCAATACTTGGGACAGGTAAAACCATCAGTCAAGAAGTAAATGGTCTGGGCACTGTGTAATGCCTCTTCTATATAATTATTCTCGATGTTTTGTGTTTATATTTACATACATTTTCATTCACTCTTTGCAACTCTCACAGAGCAACAGCTCCATAAAAGATACAATGGATTACTGAATATACATAGAAAGCATGAGGAAAAAAATAGTATTCTTCACAGCCAACACACTATTCAAGCACAAAGAGATCCTTTATAACAGCTATCAGAATGAAACTGTGCTTGGAGAACAAACTAAAGATCATTAGATCCCTCCTATTAGTTTCAAACCACTGCAGAAGGGAAAAGGTATACATTCAAGTGATAAGGAATGTTGTTCGTGAAGTAGCCCAAGGATGCAACTTTCATGACTACTGCTACCAACCTTACCAATTTACAATAAAATATACAGACAGAAAGATAGGGAAGTAGATATTCTCACAGTAAAACAGAGCATGGGCAGAGGAGGAGTTTTGATTTCACCAAGAAAATAAATGCACAAGCTATCCCTGTCTTATGACCCGCCATTCAGACAGTGACACTGATGTACAAGATCACAAATCACCATCCACTTGTTAAGTTTTCCAAAGAAAATGCACTCCTGCTTTCTTTCCTGCCACTCCTCACACATTGAAGCTGCTCACACCACGTATCAATACACCTACTTTGTGGGAAAAATCAGTGTTCAATGCAGAGCTTTCAAAATCTGTGAAGAATGTGGCCTTATCATTTGAAAAGCACTGTAAAAGAACAATGCTTTTATGACTTAAAGCACACCAAAAGATAGGAATAATAATGTAACTGCTTCAGAGCATCAAAAAGTGTGGTAATGTCAGTGAAGTAGACAAATCTGGTCTGCCTTCAGCTTTAGGTTTCATTACAGAAGTTAAGGAGGGTTGGTGTGGGGTTTTTATCCATGTTGAATCCAGATGAGCTTACTTTCATTCAAGACTTTAATATATTGCAATACTAACAGAATAGAACCTACCAAACGGTTTTCATCAAATACTTCAAAAAGGAGTCTGTGTTTCTGAGGATTAACCTGGGGAAAATAAACATGTTAACAGTTAAAACGTATGCTGAATACCAGCATTTGTCTTCAGCAAAATCTCTATGTTCATGAAGGACAAAATAAATGCTTAAGAACTAAATTAAACAGAAAATCTACATCTTGTTGCCATGCACTATGCAACACATTTCTAATGGAAACAATAAGCCAAGACTGGTGCTATCCCAAACTGGTTTTAACTCCATGTTCATGTTTTTAAACATTCATGGAATAAAGATAACATCAAGACTAAAAATCTAACTCTGGCATAAATAAAAACATTGGCAAATGTATTTGTCAGAAAAGCAGTCTCTGAACCTTTCTGAACATTAATTATAGACATGTTTCCAATTCTAAGCTGAAGTAATGATAAAACATTTTCCCTAATGTGCTAACATAATATCCAACATCAGTAATAAGGTTATAGAAAACACTTACTCTAAATAAGAGTTCTTCATTCCACTTTGGGTTTAAGGACTGTATGGCAGGGAGTGGTTAGAGTAAAGGAAATAAAAATAGGGAGACAGTATTGGTTATTCTGGTTTTGGTGTATGCTTTGATCTTTCACATCTGTTTTACTCCATGTAACAATCCACTTAAAGTACAAAAGCTTTAAACTTGATATTGCACATAAAAATTATGAATTCTTAGCAAATGCCAAATCTCTCAACAACGTAATCTAGACAGCCTGGGCACAGGTGGGCCACACACAGTATAACCTGCTCAACTAAACACATCTTTCAACTGTGGCTATTTTTAAAAGTACCAGAGATATTTTGAACTCTCATCATAGTTAAATTAACAATTACCAACATGAAGGGAAAATGCACAAGTGATCTTGTAACATAAATCACAGCCACTACCTGAACAATGATTTGGAAGAGTACTTTACCTCTTATGTATACAACACTTCATTTTTATTTAATCTAACATAAATTGCCAATACTGACTTTTTCCTGCCTATATTCTCAGGAAAGGAGTAGGAGTAGTATCATGGCTCAAGTGGACTGTGCAATTTAATATTTAAACACTACCAATCAGCTTTATGGTTCGAACTAAGATATAAGAGTTGTACAGCAATAAAGACACTTGTATCATTAAAGACGCCACAAAACCAGAAAAATCTGATTTTTCCATTAATTACACAGTTTCAAATCTGCACTCACCTCATCTTCTTTAGTGTTTCTCTACCTTTTACTATAGTTATTGAAGAGGAAATACCAAAATAATGCCATAAACATGGAAACAGAGTAGGTCATGGAACATTCCTTTCCCCATTCCGTTCACTCAACTGACATTACTTATCATATTTCCTGTAGTATTAACTTTTCCTCTAGAGCCCGATAACGAACCACCACACCCACAACGATTAGATGGCTAACCTTTTTAATAGTTTTTGTCTGAACACTGGTAAGGACTCCATTCGCTGGATCATACGCTGTCACTTTCACATATGGGTCACTGGGAGAGGGAAAGAAAAAGATAACCATGCTGCTGTATATCCCTTTTTGTCAGCATTATTAGAGTTGATTTTTTTAAAGGGTTAAATTAATAGAAGCTGTGAAACTAGGAGTTACAGTAACTGTATGAACACCATACACATTTGTACTAAGTCATTTTCTAAATAGAGATAAAACTAATCTGACTATTGTTACTGATTATGACCATAGTTAGTAACTATGCCATTTTATACTCTGTATGTCACTACAAGTTGATTCTCTCCCCTCTTTCAGGGTTCCAATCTCATGAGCACAAGTTTAATAAATCCGCAAGCATTTCAGCAAGACATACATCGAAAAAAATTGAAACCAGTTGTGACTGAAAAAACCTGAAGCATTAAATGTCTTGGATTTAACAATTTATAACACTGGAAATTGAAGTACTTCCTTGAACATGCAATATTTTTTACTAAATATTCTATCAGTTTTGCAGAGTGAAATTCAGTTTAACCTGAATTTTTCTGTGGATGAAGGTGTCCTAATATGGTTGCTTAAAATGGCCTACTGCCTCAGATTTGAGTTTTTTCTTCCTGTGGTACAATAAACAACAGATTATATGAATACCTACTTTTCATGAACAGAGCCAAGGCATTCAATTGCTCAAACAGACCAGTAACAAAAGGTGACCAAGACTATCTGCCACATGGCAAAAGACCATACGGTTTTCACATATTTAAGCTATGATGAGAAAAGCTGCCCTATTTTGTTTAAAGCACAAAAATTGCATGTGAAAAAAATACTGAACATAGACTGTCTGGCTTTAGGGAAAATATGAGTATCACAAAAGAAATTTTTCTAATGCTAAGCTCATGTCACACATAACAATTTTGCTAGAGCTAAAATAACAGCATTCCATACATATGCCAAAGTGGCTGACAGCAGAACTAGTACTAAACCCATCAGTACTTTTCTAGACCCTCTGCACATGGGCCAGAAGTAGCTTTAGTGCAAGCTGCATGCTGCCACTTGCCAATTCTACAGGAGCCTACAAAGCATTTCAATTACCAGTTCAAAAGTCTGATCTTTCCTGTGGTAAATGTCAGTATTTTGATTGTTTCTTTCCTTATACAGATTGTTAACTGTCAAATATGTACATACCCAGAGCCTGTAGTCACTGGCATGGGTTTACTACAACTGGTGGATGCTGTTCCTCTGCAGATAATTTGAGTTGAAATAGTCTTGTTGCTACCAGTGCTTAGTACTGTGTTCCTTCCAACACTTTAAAGCACAGATGACACAGTTTTTATTATAACTGAACTGTTATT
>JBCJKH010054613.1:32870-44115 GCA_039877255.1 Loriculus beryllinus
CTGTTATTTTAACTCAGTCTACCTAAAGATATACACACGTATCTATCCTCCATGGCAGAACTATTTAACCATGAAGAGAATTAAACCTTCCCACACATTGTTTTACCAGTGTATAAGACCTGTCCAAGTGAGTCATTGGCAAGAAAACAGGTATCTTCACATTGATATAGTCTCTGATGATTTTATAAGGTCACCAGTTAAAATAGTTCTGATGTTTTTGGAAAGAGACACAGCAGGATTTACTAAAATCTAAACAGCTGTGGAAAGAAAATAAAAAAGCAGCTGTCTCTTTATACGTTAACAACATATATTCTTACCTGGCTCCCAAGATATCTTTCTTGGCCAGGCCAATTCCAGCTATAATCTTCACCCTGACAATTCGTGTGTTGTCCTAAAATGAAAAAGAAAATATTCAAGATGCATTCATATATTTTTTCAGACCTATTTTTAATATGTAAGTGAAAACAATGCTTGGCATCATTTTGAATTTACACTGAAAGCTAAGTAATGCAGTTACTTGTCTTACAGAAACAGCTGCTAAGTTTCAGTAGCAAATCTATTCTGCCTTTACTCCTTTTAAAGTCTTATCACCATCATATCTAGATATATGGATATGTGTTGCAATGTGTAATTACACACAAAACTGCGTAAGTCAATACAGTAGGGTTTGAGGGGTTTAAAGTTCCTTTTGTTTCCCAGCATTCTAAAGGAGTGGGATTTTGTTTCAAGTTAGGGTGCTTAGCCAAACATGACTGTTAACCTTCTTTCCCAAATTCCAAGCAGTTTCAGCAGCAGCAGTTACCACATTCACCCAGCAAGCCTTGCAACACATTTGTATCAGACTGGATGCAGCATGGACGTACTGCATAGCACACACACAGCTTCTCATAGGGCAACAGTCAGCCCAAGCTGCTAACACTACAATTCATACAGCCCAGTGACTTGTACTGCTCCCAGGTAGGCAAGCATCTGGGAGCCATTTCCACACAGTTCCATGTTTTTCAGCAGGCAATTCTTAGCTGTCTTTTCAACAGAGTAGACAAGGACCTTTTTGAGAACATGATCGGCCCAGTGTAACAATCTTTGGTGCATATGGAACACAACAAATGCACTGCCACGTCCATCCCACCAGCCATTCAAGTGAGTCACATTAAGCACTCAAGCAAATGAATTCATCATGGGGTGAGAAACAAATGGCATTCATCATGGGGTGAGAAATAAATTCTGACCATAAATTTATATCCTTGAGGGAATGAAAAAGGTATCAAATTTATCAAAGCATATTGATAAAGCAGTAAAGAACTCTGGAAAAAAGGCAAGAATAAAGAATTCTTGCTTCCATTTTTACACTGCAACACAGAGAGGCCACACTTAAAACACTAGGATTTCTGACATGACCCATCAGCAGGGTGAGATTTTTAAAAACCAGAAACTGTTCCAGGTACACATTATTCAAATTACAGCTTCACAGGAGCAACAAAAGCAATTAACTCTCCTCCTGTTAATTAATATAGCCCTGCAGAGTCCTGCACGGCTCATCTGATAAGCTGCTGAATTCAAGGGGGGGGGAATCCCAACAGCTGTGACCATGCCAGAGGAAGATGACAAGTGAGCAGTTTTTCTAAAAAGCAAAAAGCTTTGCAGATGGACTGTTTGTAGGCAATGGCCTGTCAGAGACACTTGTGAGGAAAGCTGAACCAATCTAGGTGGTTAAGGAGTTAAACAGATACCAAGAGTAATGGGTGAAGCAGCAGATGTTGTCCCTGAGGCATTCCCAAATTCCACATACGATTCAAAATGCTTTCAAAAGGAGACTTGTAGGCAGAAAGCTTGTTTCCTCCTTTCTCTCCTATATAATCACAGGGCTGGACTCCCTAACCAATACCAACTGGAGGGCTTTGCAAAGCTAACGGAGAGAACTGCATGCTGATCCTGAGGCAGAGACTACCGGCTAGCAAGGTAATGCTCAAAACAAACCACTACATAAAATGTATTTTAACAAAGTTTACCTCACTCTCTCTAGTCTGAGGTGACTGCCAGGGGATTGAGATGATCATCTACAATACCCACCTACTGACCAGTCAATTGGCCAAGACAATTCCTGACTAATCAAGTCCATCTTCCACCCTTGCCTCACAGAAAATTATCTCCTTACAGGAAATTTAATAATTCAGAAAAGAAAACCTAATAACCAACTGCAACTGCACTGAACACTACTAGTAGCAGTCCCAAGCTTTCAGAATTCTGAGTCATGACCAGGCTTTTAAGGTAACACATGAAGTTACCAATATATTTTATGACAGCAAGAGAACTGACTAGATCTAAGAAAAATCAAGTATAAAGCTATGTTGGCATCAAATAAAGAAGAGCTGATTGTTAATATTTTTGTATTATCCCAGAAATCCTAAAATACCCACCCTTGCCTTGCATTCCAAAACAGCCTCCAATTCAGCTCCTACCCAGCTTCAGTGACATTCAACATCAGTTAGCTCTGGAGACTTCTCAAGTTGAGGAGTATCACACGTGCATTTCTGCTCTTACTGAGCACTTCCACACTTCACCCATAGCACCACCACCCTCTCCCAGCAAGAGGCTCCTCAGTCACAACCCATGGGACCCAAGTGATAGAATCCAGCTCAAGAAACAATCTCATCACCTCCTCCTCTGAAAAAGAGCAAAGGCAGACACTAGCATTGGATAAGCCTCCCTAAAAGACAAATACATTTTCTTTCATCTGTATTTAGTTGCTTAAGACTACCAGCTTTATTCAGCTATTCAAGCATGAGAAAAGTAAAGACAGTTAGATGCTTTTGGGCATGGGCAGTCAGGCTTAACAGGGCATCAACCTAGTCCACATGGGAAGATCCCAGAAATAGGATCCATGCTCCTCAGACTGTAAAGTAGGTTTAATCACACAGTTTGCTTACTTATATCATAATAGAGACTTGAATTTATTTGAATGCTATTTTACATAAAGACAAGTTGCTTTGTATATGACCTCAGGAAACTGGAAGCCGCAAACCTGAGGCTGGGATGATGAAGGTTGATTTAAACATGCATTGCTGCCAGAGTTTTATGTATTTGGGATCAGTGCCAAAATAGGGCAGCTACAGAATTTTATGTAGCCCAGAACAACAACTAAGCAAGCTGACATCTGCTTATGAACTGCCATGTAGAAATACACTCACAGATTAACAAAACCAGTTTAAAATTCTTTCTTTTCCAAGCTATAAAGACCAGAAACTTCAGGAGAAAAAAACCCCCACACTAACATGCAAAGGCAATACTTAATTACAAGAGATTAGGTTCCCTATTCTCTTGTCACACCAATGTGCAAGGCAAATCAGGAGAAATTCAGACAGCTCAACCCAAACGCAGTCAGAAAAGCCCTAACACTGGAAGGTCCCATTCTGCTGCAACCCCGCACATCCTGAAGAGGCAGAGGCCTGCTGACAGGATACCCATCTGCACCGTGACTGTATGACCTCTTCTCCCTGCTCACTGATGACAGGCAGAATTGCTAAGGAACTGCTGCCTCAGCTCACAAAAGCTGTCCCAAACACACTGATGGCAAAGCAGTGAACATCCAAATATGTTCCAAGTGAACATCCAAACATCCATGTTCCAGGACTGCTTGAAGCTGATCTCATGCAGCCAAAAATTAGGCGGCGTAAGCTCTGCACAGAGACAAAGAATCAGATATTTGATTCTGACATCCACAAGGAATAAGTTCAATACCAAAACTTAATGATTTTAAGGGCAGTTTTGAACCTTTTCTTTCATTCACCTTGTGCAAGAGACCTTATTGCCTTCTTCCTAGCCACACATACAAGAAATGGTGGATTAGTAACTGCTTCTGTAGATCCACAGGCAGCTGGATCCTGCCTATCGACAGCAACTGGATAGTGTTTTGTGGTCCAAGAAACACAAAGGCTGCAGCCTGTGCCTCTTCTGTATTGACTGCAGATGTTCTCAAGCTCACCTTGCTATTCTTTTCCACCACTGCAGTGCTTCCAGGGGCTCTGGTGGCATTGGAAGGGATAGGCACCTAGTGAGTAACCAGGAACATGCCAGCGGCATCTAGCAGCACTGCAGCCTGCCTAGGAAACTGCTCACTCAGACCAGTTTCTCTCCCCAAGGGTCTCTTCTTGGCCATAAATGCCTACCCACACTTTTGCAGTCCTGACATAAACTGAAAGGGGTCAGACTGAATTTGTGCAGCTGAGGGGACTGAATACCACTGCTGCTTTGAATCTTAGAGGTTTAATGCCCTAGTACCCAGCTGCTCTGAAACGCAGACATGCACTTTGAGAAACATGCACACACAACAGCCCACCAAAGGCAGCAGCTCTCGGCAGAGTCATACAGGGGTTGTCTGTATAGATGGAGCACAGATGTTCAGCTTCTTTTGACATTCGACTGCCAGCCACTTTGGAGGCTGGAGGGGGAAAGAAATGCAATAATGGTCCCAACACAGCATCATATACAAAATACAAGAAGATCATTTCACTGTCAAAACTATCAGTTGTAAAGCGTTCCCTTGAAGAATACAAGTACTCCAGTACAAATCGGGTAAAAACAGTGTGGGAAAACAACTAATTGTTAAACTACTGAACCTGCCAGGGAGTGGCTGCATAAAACTGAAATCCAAATGACACTGAGTGTTCAGCTCAGTTAGTTTGCTCACAACAAATTAAAAGATAATTTATTTTTAGAGGTTATACAATGTATTTAAAGCTGTGGTGCAGGGTGAAGGGGGGGATATCTGGGTCTGCTAACCATTGCCATTTTCACAACCTCTTAACAATGAATCTGTTTACTAACAGCTCTTACGGAACAAGACAATGAAATCAGATTCTGAGCTGATATGTAGACAAGCAATAACTTAAAGCCTTAAAGCCAATGCCTGCCTGTCGTGGTTTAAACCCAGCCACACAGCTCATTCACTCACTCAACCCCCCTTTCTTGCCCTCGCCCTGCTCCTGGAGGGATGGGGAGGAGAATCAAAAGAATGCAATTCCCACAGGTTGAGATAAGAACAGTTTAGTAACTAAGGTATAACACAAATCACTACTGCTACCACCAATAATAACAATGATAAGGGAAATAACAAGGGAAGAGAATACAGCACCTCACCACCCGTCACCCCACCCTGCCCGACCGAGCACCAACCGATACCTCCTCCAACCCTGCAGTGCCCCAGCCCTTCTGGGTAACTCTGTTACACCCCGGGCATGACGTGCTGTGGTATGGAATACCTCTTTGGTCAGTTTGGGTCAGGTGTCCTGTCCCTGCTTCGTCCCAGCTTCTACTTCTCCCTGGCAGAGCATGAGGCTCAGAAAGCCCTTGGTCAGAGTAAACATTTCAGCAATAACTAAAAACATTGCTGTTATCAGTTCTGTTCCCAGGGCAAAAGTCAAAAACACAGTGCTTGCACCAGCTACTAAGAGCTAAAAATGACTGCTACTGCTAAACCCAGGACAAATACTTAGGGTTATCATATAGAATAACAGAACGGTTTGGGTTGGAAGGAACCTTAAAGCTCATCCAGTTCCAACCCCTGCCACAGGCAGGGACACCTTCCACTAGGGCAGGTTGTTCCAAGCCCCATCCATCCTGGTCTTGAACACTGCCAGGGATGGGGCAGCCCCAGCTTCTCTGGGCAGCCTGTGCCAGTGCATCAGCACTCTCACAGTGAAGAATTTCTAATCTAAATCTCCCCTCTGTTAGTTTAAAGCCATTCCCCCTTGTCCCATCACTACATGTCCTTGTCCAAAGCCCCTCTCCAGATTTCCTGTAGCCCCTTCAGGCACTGGGAGCCGCTCTAAGGTCTCCCAGGAGCCTTCTCTTCTCCAGGCTGAACAAGCCCAGCTCTCAGCCTGCCTCCATAGCAGAGGTGCTCCAGCCCTCGGAGCATCTCCATGGCCTCCTCTGGACTTACTCCAATGGGTCTACATCCTTCTTATGTTGGGGGCCCCAGACCTGGACACAGTTCTCCAGGTGGGGTCACACGAGAGCAGAGCAGGAGGGCAGAATCACCTCCCTTGACTCTCTGGCCATGATTCTTCTGGTGCAGCCCAGCATAAGGTTGGCTTTCTGGGCTACAAGCGCATAACCTCTGCAGGTATATGGATAACTGTAAATGCATATGTTGAGCTTTCTGTCAACCAATGCCTCAAAGTTTTTCTCCTCAGGGCTCCTATCAACTCATGCTGTGGCTGTTAACAGCTGAAATTTCACACTTAAGAGCTATTTCTCTGTTAGAATAACTACACATTCCTTTTGCCCTGACTACAAGCAAGTAATAAGCATGGGAAGAAAGCAAGTGGTATATTTATACATATAAATCTGTATTCTGCAGAGTGAAAACTACATGAAACTGTGATCAGAATGCCATAAATATGTGGAGTAAGCTCAGAATGACAAAAGAGACACAGCAAAATCTCCACAATTGAGTGCATCAGAGTTTTAGAGTGCTTGGAAGGGAGGAAAGATGAATGCAATCATTAATCAATGATGCAGTTTTATACAAACAGGGAGAGTCAGGAATACTTAAGAAGGCTGCAGAGACAAAGTTTGGCCCATCACCATGTGTACCAAGCTGTGAGCCAGCCTCTCCTATCAAGAGAAATCAGTGTAGAAGAGTTATCTCTTTTCCAGGAGCATAGCAATAAAACATTATGGAACTTTAGTGAAGATTTTCCACAGCTGAGATTTGCAGCAAAAAAATCTGGACTCTTATGGAAACAGTGAGTTACCTCCTAAGCCCTTGCAGAACACAGTGATGGGCTGGTTAGTTAGCAAACCAAATCCCTATTCCCCTGCTCACACTGTGGTGTGTGCCAATCTTCTTGCTACTTCTGTGTTCTCTCCATTATCATTTAATTAGAGTTTTTTTGACACAATAACACATTCTGGGGAGACAAAACCCAACCCAAACAAAAACCAAACAGCAAAACAAACCATTTCTGGAAAGGGAGCTCCGTTGATTTTGGGTTAATGTGTAAGATTTTAGAACCTTCTGCACGAAGTTTCCTGTGTTATCACTCTACACAGGGCACATCCCGAGCACATGGCATTTAGAGCACTTTTCAATGTTTTAAGACTTTTATTTGTGGAAAGTAAATTAAAAACTATTTTTTTTTTCCTATTGAAATACACAATAGGAAACATTTCCAAATAACTTTTGGAAGATGCAAGTCCCTGTAAGCACAGAGCCCTCTTTGGGACCAGTGTGTTCAAGGATGATTACTTGGCTTGTCCATCTTGTTCCTGTACTTTGCCTAACAACTTTGGCAACATGCCATTGTTAAGCTTCTCTTTGTGAAACTTATTGTTGTCTGAATGTGCAATGAAGATACACGAATGCTTAAGCTCCAACAAGAAGGTAAGTAGGTTAATGATCTTGTATGTTGCTTTTTAAAACAGAATATCTCCTTGGTTTTGATGTACAATAACACTCACCAATGGACTAAGTCAGCGAGCAAAAATTTAAGACAAAAAAGGCAAAGGAATATAAATAAAATTATGTTGATTCCAATGCAGGAGAGAATTTAGAGAGGAAAAGGACATACTGGGTTCATCATCCTTAAATGAAAGACATTGCATGACCATTCTTAACAGTGCTACTGAAAAAAGGGAAGTAAATGAAAGTGTCTGCCTAAACAGAATACAATTACAAATTTATTTTGGTTGCTTACCCATTTTTTTACTTTTATGACAGCATTTGCAATTGCCCAGTAACTGTAATGGGATGAGGAAATTAATGCCCAATTTTCAATGATGTCCTCTTCACTGCAGTACAGCTTTGACACAGCTTTTGCCTCAGCATTCCTAGAGATCCTCAGAACTATTAAGTCCCATTAAAATTCATTTTTCTAATCACTGAATCATCTTCCTGATCTCCTCTTTAAATATATATCCCAGGTGTACTGTCACCATGCCAAGCAGACAGGAGCATTTTATAACACATCCTTTGCCATGTCTGTGGAGAGGTGGTACCTGAACCCAGATTTCTAGAAATGATAAGTGAATTAGACATTCATATTGCCTCTTCCCTAATGGTACATATGTTTTGTATATGTGTTACACTCATACATATACTTAGTGTGGCTAAAGAAAATAATCATCTCTTTTAGTCTCCCGTAGGCCAGCAAGATGATGACCCTTATTTAAATCTCAGTGATGATATAAGGAGGATTTCCATTCAAATGTCACTTGGCTTTGGGGCAGGCACTTGTATACACCAGCAGGAAGCCACTCTTCTGATCTTTGTCCATGGATTTGTCCATGGGCTAAGTCATTGCTAGCAGTCCATGTGTCCCACTCATGAGACACGGATGAGAGGAGGCCTCTGACAGGCAGGAGGAGAATGAAAACAGCCTCAAAGCCTTGTATTTGTGATTGGAAAAATAAGTCTTTTTAAAAGTTATATAATAAAATAATAATAAAATCATTAATAATAATAATAATAATAATAATAATATAAAAAATAAAATAAATAAAATAAAAATAAATAATAAGAAAAAAATTAAAATTAAATAATAATAAAAAATTGGGATAAGCAAGAGAATTGAATGCCATATTTCCATCCAGTACCATCTTTCCAGCCAGGCTTTTTTTTCCATCCATGATACATCTGACTTGAGAAGGTTGGAGTGGAATGGAGGATCACCTGAAACTGCAGGTGTCTGTATTTAAGCAGATTACCTTTATAGCTGATAAAGAGATCTTTAAAACAGTAAAGAGGAATCCTGATTTAAAAACATCTTTTCTCATCTGTCATTTTAGAGGGCCCAAGGTGACAGCTTAAGCTTAGACATCTGCATTGCCCATAAGAGAAACTAAGATGTGTTGCCTCCTTCTGTGTGCTTGGCTTTTTTAATGTTTGCCCTGAAATGCCCTTTAAAATATTGGAAAGCAAATGTTCTTTCCTATTTAATATGCATTATGTCATCATTCAGGTTTACACGGAAAATCAATTTAATAAGATGTAATTAAATTATTATCTGCATCATCATGCATAATTATATGTACATTATGTAAGGCAATAAAAATTTACTAGAGACTTTTGAGGTTTCGAGAGCTGGAGTATCTCTGCAGCTTCTTCAGAGGCAGGTGAATATAAGCCCTGATAAGAAAAAGAAGGAGACAGAGCAAAAAGGAAGCACCAAAGTTGAGAAAACAGAGCACAAAACAGATTAGTGATGGAAGAATACAGCAGCCAGCATCGTGTGCACTGGCATCTAATGGCAAACCAGCATGTCCGACCTTGCTGAAACCAGTGGGTTTCAGCATCTCGGGATGCCACTGCAAACTGGATTGGCAGCTACAGCCTCAGTTCTTCCATAGGTAAAACTTCCTATGTCAAATATCCTACAAAAAGGTCTTTGGGGCTCAAAGGGTGAGCAGGAATGCACCCAATCACTTCTTATGGGTCCTAATTCACAGTTCACAGTTACGGCTCATTTCTACTTGTGTTTGTCCTCTACAAGTGAGCTCAGTCCCTGTCCCAAGGACAGCCTGAAGATGCTGAGGTTGGTGCAGATTCTCTGGAACACCATTTCAGTTAATCACAGTGGAAGGACACAGAGACATCTCGTTTGTATCATACAGGCAGTACTACAAGCTCCACTGTGGCAGTGATCTCTCCTGTTCACTCCAGATATTTATCTGAAAACAGAAAGATCTCTGAGAATGCCTAAGCCAGATCTGAGATGTTTCAAGAGAGTGAAGCTTATGTCAGGACTGATGAACTATAAAACCAGCACAGTCAGATGGATAATTGCTTTTTTGTTTAATTATCTTTTTAATGTGTCCTTGCTGTCAATGTTAGGCACAGCTAAATTAATTTTTATTGTGGATTCATTTATTTGAAATAGAATAATTTGTCAGAAGATTTGTTAGAATTTAATGTGAGATGATGATAGCAGCAAGATTTCACATCCAAAGACCAGTAAAATTCTGACAATCACTTTGCCATGAGTGTAGTGCCATATGGTTTGGAAGCCTGAATTGTCTAGGAGACACGACTGCAACTTGAAGACATAAAAAAACATAAGATACCAGAGGCCAATAAAACAGTGATGTTTAAACTCTTATTATTACTGACTTGAATGGCAATGAAAGCTGTGCTGGTCGTTGCAGAGTGTCCTTATAGGGAAGAAAATTCTGCACAATGAGAGCTAAAATTTTAGAGACAGTGAGTTTAAATTTGCACACTAACATCCCTAAATCACACCAATCCACATCATTTGAGAGTCACGCTTCAGGTTTATCTGATGCCTTTAGATGAAAATAAAACAATCTTTGACAACAATTGTAATTTGAAGAAGAAAGGAAAAGAATGAAGAATAAGAATATCCAGATGCAGAGAGATTGTCCTGGAGCTTGCACAATACTTAACCTAGAATGGAAGGGTGTGCAATATTCTTTTTCAGTTAGTGGTAAGCCATGCAACACCAGCACTGAAAGCATTGGGTGCTTGGTAAGAATATTCTCCCTACCAGAAAAAGAGGTTTAAAAATATTACTATTAAATCATAGAATCACAGAATCACAGAATCATAGAATAGTTAGGGTTGGAAAGGACCTTAAGATCATCCAGTCCCAACCCCCCTGCCATGGGCAGGGATACCTCAGACTAAACCATGTCACCCAAATGATCATGAAGCTGTTTTATTCTGCCTGTGCTAAGCACACTGGCTATGGAAATGGTGTTCTCCTCTGCCTACCTCATCTCTAGGTTGCAGCCATGCCTCACCTGAGATATTTTACCTATAAGCCTTTTTCAGTCAGGACAATCGGTACATTTCTTGTCCATTCACTGGATGTGAATGGGATGTTGGAGGATGGGATCACCAAAGCTGCCCACCTCACCATCACTGACAGTCTCGATAGCAATGATTAAGCAGGAGTGACCCATGGCAGGGATAGCTTCTGTGTCTCTATGAACAGCTGCTTGCCAAGCACTCCCAGGCCTCTCCAATGAACCTGCAACCACCAACAACCCAACCTGCAACAGAAATAGCAGAAAAGATTGAAAGCACAGAGAGTGCAACTTGTGCAACATCAGGCAATAATTCATAGAAACATAGAATAGTTTGAGTTGGAAAGGACCTCAAGATCATCCAGTTCCAACCCCCTGCCATAAGCAGGGACACCTCAAAATAAACCATGCCACCCAAGGCTTCGTCCAACCTGGCCTTGAACACTGCCAGGGATGGAGCATTCACAACTTCCTTGGG
>JBCJKH010054617.1:5307-17176 GCA_039877255.1 Loriculus beryllinus
CTACAAACCAATTCTAAGAAAGCAGATATGGTCAATCCCACTGATTGATACACTCTCTTGTCATGTTTCTTACCTTACTATGACTGCTTGCAGGAGTAAGTACATCTCAGCAGATAAATACCAAGTATGAAAGCTTTTTGCGTATATGCAAGTCTTCAAATCTAAACAATATAAAAACACTGGCTTCTTCAGTATTACCTCAATAGCGTTCTGCAGTGTTTTTTCAACACATGCTGTTACACAGAAAGGTTATCTGCTGCTAAGGATCATACCTTATTTTTGCCCTCTATTACAGCTGTCCTCTCAGTGATGCTCTGGATCCTGTTTCCTATATTGCTGCCAGCTTTCAGGATGAAAGATCCTTCAGTATAAGAGCAAAAGCCATGCCTGAAGACAACAAAAATGGAAATTTTATTGATTTGCTGATTGAGAGAAATGTTCAATATATAAGACAAAACAATTCTTCTGGAAACAATGATCAGTGAAGGAAACTGCAGGTGTGGTGTTGACCAGGCTAGTATACTTCTTATTAAATCCTGTGGTTTGTAGTCTGACAATTGTATCCGCTTCCACAGCTCCTCCTTGTGTATTACCTCTCACCATTTAGCCGCCTGTGGACTGAGAGGTCAGAATTTACAGTTGGAGTCTAATTACAGGACTGTGAGAGACCAACATCCCATTTCCAGTGCTCCAGAGCCATTGTCATGGTTGAAGTGTGGCTTCAAACATGAGTTCATGCTATTTTCAGCCTTAAATTCAAGACAAGTTATATTTGCATTGAGATCCATTCTATAATGGATACTGTTTCACTATGTGAAGGGTTTTGTTATCATGAAAAATGATGCAAGTTCTCATTTCTGTGTGTTTTCTTTAGTTTAGTTTACAAAAATGTCAAAATATCCATACTGAGGGTCAGTGATTACAAGGAACAGTATAAATAACTATAATCCTCAAATTAGGAAAACGAAGTTAAACAAAACTATACATAATTGTCAAAGAGATTTAAATGTTCACTTAATCTGGGGGAGGGGAGAAATCAATGCCATGTTAATGAATGCAAATCTCAGGGAAAAAAAATGTTTTTGCCTTATGCAACAAATTGGCTTGTAATCAGAACATTCAGGTGTGGTCATGGTAGAGCTAATTTGTTTCTCAAAGCCTAATGTGGTACACACATGGAAATAAACACATTGGAATGCTTCTTAAATGCTGTCTGTCCCTATTCCTGTTTGAGGATATCTAGTTTTGCTTTTCATCCAAAATTTAGTTGCTGCTTGTTCAATTCCAGCTTCATCAGTAGAGCTTAACCCTTCAGCAGGGTCAGGCTCTTTCAAATATGACACGGTCCTTTGATCTCCCAGGGATTTGAAAGATAACCACTGTAGTATCTGTAATCAAATAGTTCTGACATGTATATCAGTTGTTTGGAGAAACAACCTTTAAAGCCCAGTGACTGGATAACAGCATATGATGCAATCCTGACCAAAGAATGAGGTTCATTTCCCTTCAGCTAACTGTGCAATTTGCTTAAACTTTGTGTTGTTTATAATATCAATGGTACAATAACTTTACATGCTTGTTTTTAATTGTGTAACTCTGCATCACACTGGCCAGTGTCTTAGCAGATATTACAGCGTAAAGAAATTATGATATGTAAACTAACTTAGGCAGTGATCAGATATATGATTGTCAGCCTAAATTTCTTAATGTGCACTGTGAGGCTCAGTGAGCTGAAAAAGCCAAAAACCAGGAGCAAGTCATTGTCATTCAGGCACAGAAAGAGGATAAGGAGCAACAGCATGGCAAAAAAGCCCTATCTGTACAACCATTTCTTCCAGCCTCTTTTTTTAAAAGCCAGATATGATTTTTGAGGCCATGGTAGATGACAGCTGCATTAAGACAGTTGATGCATTCAGACTGGAAAAGAAAGTGGTTAAAAATTATTCAGAAAGGTAGATGCTCTTTACTTTGCACATTTAATGCTTTAAGAAGTCTGGTTCTGTAGCAAGACTAGAACACAGAAGACATGATAATGTTGCTAAGCTGATAACATTTCCATGCCATAGGAGATATCAGAACTCATTTCATGATGCCCGTACAGGCACAGAGGCAGTATCAAAGGCACATCCCTGTCACTGAATATTTGGGCAACCTCTGTACAGGAAGACAGAGATCCCAAATCTCATTTCACCCATACAAAAAAGAAATTTTAATTCTGTTTTTCCTTTCCCCACAGAATAAATTTATGTTTCTTTGTTACAATGCTGAAATATTTTCTCTTTACTACAAAATACCTTACAGAGACACATATTTTGGTACAGGACAGAACGAAGGACAGAGATTTTCTCAATAATGTATATTCAGAAATTGCTTGTGCATCTCTCACAGGCAATCTCCCTTCTTGCAGCTCTGGAGCCTCCAGACTCAGCTATTATTATACTTGTCCTCATAATTCCTTGAACAAAACTGTATATATTTAGGTTGCAATGTCTTAGGGATAAGGACAGTGTTATGTCTTTGTTGATGCTTAGCACAATGAGATGCTGATTACTCATTAATGCCATAACACAAACCACCAACATAATTACAATAACATCACAATAACAAGAAAAACTCATGTAAAACTCTAGTGAAATATTAGCCCTGGAGGCACATACGTGAACTCTACTGATTTCACATACTATACCATCTCCAAGCTGCCAATTACAATATGAACGAAATTACAGTAGAAAATCAAATACCCTTAATAGCTGTTGTCTATGGTTTTAATGAAAAAGGAGCCACAATCAAGCTGAGAGTACATAATCCAACAGCCTACAGTAAACAGCGGGAGATGTGCGCACAGTCATATGCTCCACTTTGACTCCACAGCCTGCTGGATCAGCAAACGTTTGCAAATCAATTGCAGCACGACTGCCAGGCAAACTTTAGGACAAGACTCAGACTCATCCCTTTAGATACAAAACCAGATGCTTTCTCTCCTCAGATGCCAAATGCTCTCTCTTTAACCTCAAACACATTTAGAGAGCTGAGGACAAGCATACAAGCCACCTCCAGTCTCCTGAGCTGGCTGTTAGGCTAGTACTCAGTCACCCTGAGCTGCCAGTGGTGCCACCTGAATCCACAGCTTAAGATAGCAACATCAGGTAGAGATGGGGAGGGAAGAAATGGGACTAATTGAGAGTTCTATCTCCTAACCTGACCTCAGCTTCTAACAACAGGCATTTTGTAACAGAAAGAGAAAAGGCTCTCCTGAACTTAGAAGCAGTCATCAAACCAAATGTTTGTGTTAACTACAGATACTTGGAAAGAAAGAGAGAAAAATGAAAATACAAAAATTTACTCTGGCTGGGACCAAAATACACAATCATCTTCCTGTTAATCCAATTGATGTTTCATTGCGTGTGTCCTCAGATAACATCAGCTATGTATTTTTCTGCTTTGTAGAGAAGTTTCAAGTTACTCCAACTATCTACTCAGGACCCTATTTGTAGTAAGAACTGTCTGTGTTTGCAGGGAAATCCCACTGAATAACTGAATCTTACTCCAGGTATCTCCAGAGTATGTGAATTCCTGAAATGTTTTGTTGTGGGATGAGCCTCATTACTTTGCATCTTCAGGAAAGCTTACAGCAGGGTTACTGCCAGGTTAATGAAAAAGCACACAGCGTGCACAGAGATTGATAAACAAGCTGATATCTGCCAGCACATTTCTAAGCACTTCTTACATGTTTCCCTGCAGATCCATTCACTTCCCTACTTTGTGAGTGTAACTGTGTAAGTGTAGAGACCCTGTATAATAGATGATAACGGACAGGGGCAAAGGGATGTAGAAATGTATGCTTCCAAGCCTTATGCAACCACAGAGCAAAGTGATCAGGCTCTGCTGTCTTAGTGGAGCACTGCGAGAAGCAGAATAACCATGTTTCTCCCCCTCAAGTAGCATTTCCATGTGCCTGCATGCGTGCTCGCATGCGCGTTTGCCTGTGTGCACGCACACACACACCCGCATGCACGGGCACGCTTCGTCCTTTGTGTCCACAGCCTGAGAAATAGGCTATTTCTTTGTAAAACCAGAAGCTGTTAATTTTCCTGTGGGTTTCCAGGGCGGAAGCAGGGGTGAGGGCAGCTCTGCGGGTGCTGAGGCAAGCTGGCAGCATGCACTGCCTGCCCTGCCCTGCTGCCTGCAGCGCAGGGAGAGCTCCACCAGCAGACCTGCTCACCACCCTTAGCTTTGGGAATTTACACTTCTTTGGAAGGCTGGGCAGCGGTTTATGCAACCAGAATAAGTTCAGCTTTATAAGAGGTCTGTGATGTGAGGAGCTGGCACCGGCAGGGGCCCTAGAGAAGTGGCCTGGGGGAGGGGAACCAGCCTGCTTCTCAAGAATACATCAAGCCCTTGAGGAAGCAGAGTGTGCCATGTTTGAAGATGCAAAGATAATCACAGTGCTGGGAACCGTCTTGTGTAGCGGAGGAAGCCAAACAACAAGAGGAAAGCAGCATATGCTCCTGATTTCGCACAGGAAGCTAGCAGCACCTCCTGCCAAAGTGAGATAAGAAAACTCCCATGGCCTATTCTGGACAAGGCCGTGGTTATCAACCTTAGCTTCACACTGTCCTCACTCTGCTCCGTAGCCTGCTCCCTTTCCTAATGAGTTTCAGAGCCCTCACCTCTATTAGCATACAGCATGCCAAGCACAATAGCGTGGTGTATTTATAACTATAGATGGGGAAAAGTTTCCAGGGTAAGAGTGTACTTCATGTCATGTTGATATATTTCACTGAAATCAAACTACAGACCAGCTCCAAGCTAAAGTCTTGCCTACGAAACTACTGGTCTCAGAAGAAAAGCTGTTTTGTTGTCACCCCAGTGATTTACAGTGGAGCATACTAGCTGAGGTAAGGGATTTGCCTAATTATTCACAGGATGTATTTGACCCTCTGTGTGACAGACAGGCATAAGTGAAAGCCCTAGACCCAGCTTATCTATCTTCTTCCCCATCCTGGAGACAGTCTGCAGTTTAAGTAGTACAGTGACAAATACAAATGGAAGATCCTTGATCCCCGTAGCAGTTGGAAAAATACTCATCTTCTGTTTCCTCATCTTCCCAGCTCCTCACTCCCAAACCCTCCTTCTCCTCACTCCCAAACCCTCTTATGCAATGCCAGAGGCTATTGCAATCTTTTCTTCATGTAACATCCCACTCAATTCTCTAAGCATTCCTCTTGGCAAAGCCATTGGCAACCTCAATCACACTGTTGTTTACTGAGGTAGTTGGCAATTACACCAGTACTAGGAGCAAAAGGAAGCCACCCTGTCATTGATGGTGACCATTTTTGAGCATAATTAATGGCAGGCACAATAGTTTTCTCAGCATCTACCCTTTTTTTAGGGCAGCAATCAATTCCTAGCAGCCTCAGGCAATGTTATTATAAACTCAAGTTGGGCTGACTCACATCTTTCAAGAGGCAACGGTGACGACACTAACTTTAAGATAGGAACTCTGGAAATTCCTGGAATTATAAAGAATATATAGGAACTGTTTTCCACTTGGAAGTTATCAAAAGAATCAGAATGACATAGGCTTTGCCTGCTCCACGCCTTGGCATCCAGTAACCTACAATTGATAGCCAGGGGCCTGTTTAGCCATGTGTTCTGGGGTATACTGAGTTGATTTGAGGCAGGAAACAGAGAGGGAAAATAGTAGCAGGGACATGTACAGGTTGTGAAACGTGCTTTATGGGGTTGGAGATGGAGAACGTGTGCTGGCCTTCTGCCAGAGTGCTCCATGTCTGTGGATGTGATTCTACGATTCTAAGGAGCTACGGTCCAAGTTCCTGCTATAGATCAAAAATAATCAATGCTGGGCCTACTGCATTCAATGGAAAAGCTGCAGCCAGCTGGGATTTCATGCCAAACACCATCACTGATATGCAGGTTAGTAGGGCTAGGAGGAAATCTACAAATAGTAGGAGCTGGTTGCATTTTACTTTGTATATTGTAGTTTGTTTATTTATATTTATTTAGGAGGTTAGCAAGGAATGCTAAACAAGAAATCCTAGTGAAAGCAGTGCAGATTCCTCCTTTGCACGTCTCATTTGCCACTCTGCTCTCACCAGCACTGATCCCTACTGCAGTGTCAACACTTAACCACCAAGAGGAGATAAGATGTCACGTGCCTATCTCACTTCAGATACCCTCATGAGTCTTGGAGAGCACCAATTCTCCATTACCACTCCTTAGCCCTTGTCCCCAGTGCGGAATCAACTTATGACCAAGGATACTATTAGCCATGTTGAGAAGTTACTCACTGAGGAGCTACAGGGTAGATGGAGGATTTCTCAGTGGCCTCCTGGCATTAGGTTGGGTTGGGGTCCTGGCGCACTGCTCACTTGCCAGAATGAGGATTGAGTGTCTTGTGTTTTGTAGGATGCTCTGTGGCCCCATTGAGAGGGATACTTAGAGGGAAACCTCATTCTCTGCAGGAGATCCCTAATGTTCTGAATGCTCCGTTCTCCTGGTGAGCATCTTTGAAAACAGTAAGTTATATGGCATTCATAGCTTTGCTGCATATTGCATGGGCTTTATGGGAAAACAAAATGTTTGACAGCTGCACACTGCCTTTCTTCCTGTTATCTACATGTAACCAGACAAATGGGTAATGTTTCTCCTACACACTCATCCAGGATGAGTGTGTAGGGGAATGGCTTGCCCCAAACTATTCCAGTATGCTACTACAGAAAGTTCATTTATCTGAAATATCTCAAAAGAAGCAGTATGATCAACAGCAGTTTTACCTAACCACCTTTCAACCCTTCATCATCCCACACTCACATTTTTACAGCGAAAAAAAAACACTTCTACATCTCACACCAGCTATTTACAACAAAATGCAAATGTCTGAGGCTGACGATCACCAAAACACACGTTTTGCTTCCAACATCTTTGCCAGTACTTGATAGCTCTGGCCATTAGGGAACATAAGAGCATTCGAAAGTAATTTTTAAGGTGTTTGCACATCCTGAGATGACTTGACATTTTCGCAACTTGAGTTTCTTATCAGATAATTGTATTTTGCTTCTTGACCTTCAATTTCCAGCTTCACACTGCTTACTACTCTTCATGGATGCAATCTTTCCTTCCTTCTTTTCCACTTCCTTTCCTTCCTTTCCACTTCCTTTCCCTCCTTTGCTAGACTGCCATCATTCTCATCTCCCATGCAGTCACTGTGACTCAGCCTCCACTTTCTCTGTGTGAAAATGACAACCATGTCCTCCATAGAGGAGCTGGATGTTGGCTGGAACTACAGAATTATCACTCAGAGCATGAGATTTCCACAAGCACCTAGTATTTCTTTCAGGAGAAAAAAGTGTTTGGTTTTAATAGTCCATAGTACTGAAAAGAAGATGTGTTTTCTGATTTGGTTGAGTAATAAGAAACCTAAATAGAAAGACCATGAAGACTCTATATACAGTGTCCGTTCTTGCATTCCACTTATTTCCAACCAAAGTTCCCTACATAAGAAGTCTAAGATATTGTTCAGACCCTTCTGGCATAAGTTATTTTCCAAGCACAAGTCACTTCTAACAGCTTACATGGCTTGTAGACATAACCTCACCTCAGCTTCCAAGATCCAGACATCCCCAACATCTTCTTTCTCATAATGCCAAAATTTCCTTCCTTTCTCTTGCTTTTGTGACTGAATCCTTTTGCCTTTTGTATCTAAAAAGGAGTAACTCTTTACTAATCTGTTTACACAATCCTTAGTGCTCCCTGTCTTGTTGACAAGCAGGAAGCACAGGTAACACCCTTTCCATTTTGCAGTGACCAGCAGAGGAGATGAAAGAGCTATTGCTGCATAGAGGTTGTATTTTTCAAAACTGTTTTCAGCTTCACTGCAAGTAGAGGTCTGAGAGCAGCTCTGGGCTGACTGGAGTGAGGGACTGGAAGTGCAGGCAGAAAACAAGGAAAGGATGAGAAAGAATGGAGGGAAACATTTTTAAGGAGAGAGGGGAATTGATTAGAGGGAAAACAGGAAGAGAAAATACTGACAGACGTGGATATAAGACCAAGGATCCATCTACCCCATATCCTGTCTCAACAATGACTATAAGCAGATGGTTGGGGATGAGTAAGAGCAGGACTAACTTCAGATACTTCCTCCTAATACTCCCCCAGTCACCAATTATTACGAGCTCAGGAACTTCCCGCAATGGAGGCCATTTCTACACTTCAGTGGAATTCCAAGGCTTTGTGCAGACTTTCCAAACCCCCAAAGTCCTCTGGCAAGGAGTTTCACAGATCTGCTATCCACTGCATGAAGAGCCACCTCCTTCTTATGTTTCAAAGTACGTTCCTCCTAGCTTTATTTAATAAGCCCTACTTCTTGAACTGGAGAAGACATACACAACTGAACCTCAGACATGTGTCCCCTTCACAAGTCTGTAGATCTCTACCATGTAGCCCCCAAGTCACCTCTTTTTTGGGTCTGAGAGCCTTGACCTCCCTCCTCACTCCTCTGTCCCTCACACATTCCTCTCATTCCTTGAAATTCCTTTGATCCTTTTTCCTGCCCCTCTTGGTGTGCCTCCCACTTTGGCTGCGTCCTTTGAGATGAAAGGATCAAAAATGCTCATAGTATAAAAGATGTCGGTAATTTATGGATTTATGTAAAGTTATCATGGTGTTCTCTTATTTTGTTCTTTATGTCTTTCCTAGGAATTCCTAACACTTAATTTGCTTTCAGAGCTGCTCATGACTGTGATCACTTTCACAAACCCATGTATCACATCACTCAGATCCCTCTTTGTGGTAGTAATGATCAGCTAACAGCCTTTTTACACTTCAAATTTACATGTGAAAATGGGATTGTTTTTTCCTATGTGCATCATGCACATTTATTTTCTGTAAATTTCATCTGCCACTTTATCACTCAGCTACCCAGATTCACATAGTTCTGCATTTCTTCGCAATCAGCCCTCATTCTTACAAATCTGAATAACTTCGTATCATCAGCAAACTCTGTCACGTCCTTACCACCTTTACCAGGTTATTTCTGAACATGTTGACAAGTACAGACCCCAGCACCAGCTCCTGAAAAACTTCACTAGTCGCCTCTCCTTGCTGCAAGAACTGGCTGTTCACTCTTAGCTTCTGTTTTCTATTTTTTAACTGAATATATTTTTCTGTGCGTGATCTTATCCCATGTGCCGTGTCTGTTCAAAGCCTTCTGCAAAGGCTTTTTGAAAGGCGTACACTTAAAAGGGAAAAGGATGCTAACTAAAGTTTGTATATTTTTGTAAAAGATGTACTTGATCCAGTAATAGTTCTCCATTCATAATCACTCCTAAGCACACACAGAGTTTGACCTGGTGCCTTCCTTTGGCCGAGAGGTTTCTGGCTGCAGGCTGGGACGTCCCACTGGCTCGGACACTGCCAGCGTGCAGGGCCTCTCTCACGACGTGCAGTCCCCACGTACAGCCCGTCACATGTTTTATTTTCTATGGGCTGGGCCAGAGGGAGTAAAAGATCAAGCAAAAACATCCCAGTGTCTGCATGTCCCTTATGTGTTCTTCCTTGAGACTGGGGGACAGGTTGTCCGGAGTAAAGGTCCGGAGTAAAGCCAAGAGACCACACTGTGAAGGCAACAAGAGGGGGGAAAAAAAAGAACTGGAAAAAAAAAAGAGGGACAGGAAGTAGAAAAAATAATTAAATAGGGGAGTGAGATGAAATAATAATGAAATCATTAGCAGCTTACAGAATAAATTTATCAGTGCATCATCCTGAGGACACACCGGGCAAACTGCATGCAGTGTATAACATGTGTTTGTCAGACTTATTCATCCATACATACATGCCACATCTGATTCATATGGCATTTTGTTAGTAAAATAATAAAACATATATATCATAAAAATCTGAACTACTGACTGAGGACCGGGACACAGCCCTACTAGCTGTTTTCAGAGGACAGAAGGTGGAAATGCAGAATGAGATGTCTCAGCACATTGCAGATCAGATGGTATTTCACTCTTTCTTTTGGCTTCACATTCTCTGCAGCTCCATGCTGCTGCAATGTACACTCATGTCTGCTCTTCTGCATATTTTGAAAGAGTATGTGAAAAGCACAAGGGCTGATTTGTACTTATGCTAATCTATTTCCCCAGCCATAACAAAAGTAGGGAGTAGTTACTGTATTTTTTTGATGTACTCATTTTAAGTATCTTTACATTGCAAGATTGGTGCAAGATTTTCGTGTAGTAGAGCATGGAAGGCATGTGCTGGAAGGCACAAAGGCCACCAGCCAGATCCTCAGCCAGTGTGAATTTAGAGCTGAGGATCTGGCCACATGTCAAATTAAACAAAAGCATTTTTGAACTACCTGTTTATTAATGGCATCTGACCTACTTTTACCAGCTCTACGGACTCAGACTTCCCCTTTCTGAAAATGGAAGATGGCATGGGGAACAAAAACAGTTGCTGTGGACAAACTAATAGGCATCAATGTTTGCAGACATCCAACAATTAAATTTGGGTGGTTCAGTACATTTCTAATTAAGTACAATTAACATTTGTTCTTTACTTGTTCATTTTACATACCTCACTGATGTTCCAAATCCGGTTTCCCCTGATAATCTATCCAAGCACATCCTAATGATTCTGCCTTTCAATCCCTTATTAATACACTGACATAAACAACGCAGAAATGCAATTAGACTGCTGTGCACACATAGCCTGGCTTCTCTTTCACTGAAGCTGGTGGAAGTCTTGCCATACACTTTCATTTAGATAGTTTCAGTCTTTCTATATCTCAGAGGAAGTTTCAAGGAAAGCTTCTAGTATTCACCTCTCAAAGATTAACAATATGTTCCCTCTGTATTGCTGGAGAGCTATTACTATTGAAAATAATACATGTGACCTTACCGTTACACTGCAGACAAGCTCAAAGGGAGATAATACTCCCTTCTTATCACTCTGTGTTAAATCAGTAGTGATTCCAATGAGGAATCACTACAGAGGAGAGCGCTGTGATTTCCTGAACGTAGCTCTTTGGCAGCAGTATCAGCTTAGGCATTGCTGCACATCACCTGGTTCCTGCTGCCTCCTTCTGTCCTCAGTTTCATACACTCAGCCCTTCATTTTCAGTTCAATTGTTCAGGTGGGTTTCAGAGGAGTTCATATCCTGATGAATCCATAGGGGGAGAGAATCATGTACCAGTTTTTCCAATGACTTTGTTTTCATAGGCATCTCCACAATACCATCACGTTTCCCTCTCCCTCGTGCACACATACACACACAGATTAAAAAACAAAAGCCAGAAAATGCAGACTGGTGTGATGGGAGGGTTGTAAGATAATAATTTGATATGCAGTTTGGGGCTAAACAAACCTGATAGATAGCTCAAGGAAAGAGGGAGGCAGCGAGGTGATGGGACGGTGTTGCATTTGTAAGGGCTGATTGGCCAAACCTTGGGCAGAGCATGATGAAGATCCCTCTGAAACTGGCCACATGGAAATGTCCACAGAAAGAAGCTGCTCCCAAATGACATCATACAACTGCTGAAGAAAACAGTGCTTCCACTGAGCAATATCAGTATCCCACATGCCTTTCTTGGCAATCTCTGCCAGACCAGTTTAAGATAAACACAAATCTGCTGAAGAGATTCAGGTCAAGAACCATTAGCATCAAGCACGTTCCTAGTGTGCAAGCGCTCGTTCAGCAGCCTCAGAGCTGACCAGTTTTAGGTGGAGCCCAGCCTGGCTGTCTCCAGAGACCTTCAGCAAGCCCTGCCGCTGCTGCCCCTTTGCACGCCTCCACTGATAAGCCAGACCAAGCCAAAATAAAGCAAGAAGAAACCACTCAAGGGTG
>JBCJKH010054619.1:1978-30474 GCA_039877255.1 Loriculus beryllinus
CGGGATTTAACTCAGACTCACAGACATTCCAAGGAACAAAATGTACACAGAGCAGAACTAGTTAATTTGATTTCATGCTGGGCTCGTACACAGGATCTCCCCTTGCCACCTCGCTCTCCCCAGCCAGCCCATCCCCTCCACCCTCAGGATGACACTTCACATTTAATCTAAACCCTCTCAGATGAAGTGAGTGTGTAATTTACTCCCACGGTAAGGTCCATCACAACTGTGGAGGTGATGTAAAGGGGAGTTTGTTTAAAAGAGAATTCAATCCTTAATGTTAAGCCTACAGACCTGCATGAAAAACTCTCTTGTTTAGGCTGTCAGTAAAGCCTTTAATTTGTATCCTTCTTGTATTCATCTGGAATCTGTGTGTGGTAT
Source organism: Loriculus beryllinus (assembly GCA_039877255.1). NCBI lineage: Eukaryota > Metazoa > Chordata > Aves > Psittaciformes > Psittacidae > Loriculus > Loriculus beryllinus. Next base: position 2,360 of record JBCJKH010054619.1, read on the forward strand.
TGACTGATGTTTTATTATTCTTTGGTAGATAAAAATATTTAAATTAAGAACAACCCAACTGCAGGAAGGGCTTTATTTAGTCATCACAACATGCTTCTCCCACTGCTGTGAGTGTAGGAGGCACGGCATTTTTCTACCACTTAACATGTAAAGTCTGACATAGTTTAAGAACATTATCAAACTGTAGCTTTAGAAATCACCTGAAACATAAAAACAAAGAAACAAATCAATAGTTCTTTGACAATTTTCCTCAGCTGAATTGTTTCAATATGCCTTTTTACTTTTGTTACTCCTTTCTGCCTTTGGCAGCTCAGGTCTTTTCACCCAAAGAGGGTATAATGGACCATGTAAGTGGGATACATCCTTCGAACCCAAACGTCAGCTATAGTTAAGATGAACTGCTCCATTTTAAGATGCAGTGAGTTACCTTGCACTTCACTAGAAGCTTGGGCACCAGGGTGAGAAAGGAATTGTGAAAGGAGGTGGCTCTTCACCGGGGTGGAGTGTGACAGCTCTCAGGCCACTGGTGGCTCCCCACTCAGAAACACTATGGGATAGCAGCTTCATTACAGAAACACAAGGGAAAGCATCATTGCCAGATTTACAGTATCTCCTCTTCTCACAGGCTGTGTATTTTACATAGCTGACAGTACGTTTGTTACAACCCACCTGCAGATGCATGCCAGCAGGACACACTGGAAACGGTGAAGCCAGACCTGGGGATTTCTTAAACACAGGCCTCTAACATCTGCAGCACACTTGTTGCATGGCTGGAACACAAACAGACCTTTTAATTTTGTTCTTTGATTCTTGCATTCCTGTTTTTAAATGCTGTTTGTGTAATTTATGCCTTGCAAGCCCACAGAAGTTTAGTTGAAAGGAACCTCTTTATTTGAACCCTCTGAAGTGCAATATTTCTCTTGGCTTCATGTTTCCCTCCTTCTAAGCTTATGTATTATTATCTGACAAATTGGATCTACTCTATTCCAGCAAGTTATTTGAACACTTGCTTGTAGCTGCTTTTAAGAACAGTAAAGCTTTCAGGTAATTTTGTTGTTATTTTATGTACCAGATGTGGTTTGTTTTCCACAGCTGGAGTACTAGAAAAATGTTGCATAACATCCATTTATTCTTTTTCAAATAGAAATTAAACCCTACAGATAAAAGATAAGTGCGGAACCCAATACTGCTTTATTTCACTTGTCTCTTTATGCTGAAGTGAGTTCAAGCTCGCAATCATCTCCCTGCCAAAATACAAGCTGATTGCTGATTCTCCCTCTCCTTGGGCTTCCCCAGCCAGTTTGCTTCTCTGCACTTCATTGACTGCATTTGACTTAACATGTCCATTGACCAGGATTTGAAGCATTGGAAAAAAAAAAATCCTTCTTTATTCAAACCTTCGAAACAAGTTGTGTAAGCCTTTTGATTAGCGTCAACCACATTAACAGATTTACTTGTGATATTTAGAGTTTCATTAAAAGGTTAAGAAGTGCTCTGAAGTTTATCCACATTCTGTGCAACCTCTTTTTACTTCTTTTCTTTGGGAGTAATGGCATAGAGGGGTAGCTGGTGTCTCTAAGCTATCATTAAGTTTCCTGAATCTGGAGGCTGTGGGACAAACCCATGGAAGGAACCCTGGCTCAACACAGAGAAATGATAAGTTGCTGGACTCTCTCCCTTCAAAGGACGTTAAATGCAAACGAACAAAATTAGCTCACTGGGGATCGAGCAGGACAGCCAGCATATGCATCCAGCTGAGAGCTCTGTGAGGTCTGGGTGACACTGACTTTCTTCAAAGGAGAAGCCAGAAACAAACTGATTTCATGAAGCCCATGAAAGCTGCTTTTGCAAATCGCAACTAGAGAAGTGAAGGTATCGGTTTGGCAGGAAGCTAGATTTACTCCACGCACCACAATAATGGCAACTCATATTTCCTTGAGAATTGCTCATCCGTGTGTATCTGTGTGCACTGCTTCAAATGCTCATGAGATGGCATCTGTCACTGTGTGTTCCTGTTGCAAGGCATCCTGCCTTGCTGGGGTAGAGCACAGAGCAGAAAGGCTGCCATCACCCATGTTTCAGTTGAGGCCAAGAGTAAATAGCCCAGTACAACATGCAAAGCCAGACAGTGAATAAGTTACTGATGTGCCAAATCAGAAGAAATCTACAAGGCAATGACCTTGGATCACTCTACATATTTTAACATTGTAATTAAATACATGTTTTATGTATTCATGCTGTAAGTACTTCATAGTCACTGACTTTACAGTGTTTGAGACTTAAAACCTCCAAGAAGTACAAAAGTGAATACCCCACACATGGGATTAGAGGAGTTGTCCTCGCACGACAGAACTCAATGTCTTTCTGCTTTAATTTTATAGATAGAGTAGATCTGGAACTTGCAGACCAAGTCATTAGGGCTTCAGAGGGTTTAGATGCCAGCCACTTCAGCGTTAGCAAAACATGTGAGTATATACGCAGCATTTTCTGGTTTTAGTGTGCCACAAATGTTAATTAACAAATGAATCCTGCTTGTCTTAGCTAGAAAAATGCCTCTGTCAGTCTTGGACCTTCCTCCAAAAGCCAATGGCAAAGGCCTTTCTCATAACTGCTGCAGTAGCACTGGGCACGGATCGTGTCTTGACTAACGGGATGTGATGCAATAAAAAACTTGAGAGATAATGAAACCATCTCTTAAGAGTAATGCATCGAGAGGAGGCTGGAGTCTGTTACAGGAAATTATGTATCACCGTGCCCGTGCTCCCCACAGGCAGGACCTCGTAGGCAGCTCTCTCTTCACCCCACTTCAAACCCAGCAGCCAGCACACTGCTGCTCACTGAAAAACTGTGTTGAATGGGCCAAAAGAGGTTACACCACTGGGGCTCTCACCCCTCGGAGGGCAGGCTAGCGTGGGTCTGCAGGGTGGGAGTGGAAACCCTTACGTGCTGCTAATTTCATTTACACAGGGATATAAAGGTATGAAGTGTTTCACAGCCCAGTGCCATACGTGGTCCTTCCTCAGGGGTGTGCAAGCCTGTCAGTTCATGGATGGAGTTGGCACGAGGGTGAGTTCTCAGCAGAAAAGGAAAGAGGTGTTTTAACCAAGCAGTTTCAATACATTGTCGCTTGTTTGGCCAATGTTCAAACATTACAGCGCCAAGGTTCCTGGGTTTCTAAGCTGTATTTCATCCAGGAATTTGGAGGTAGCTCATAAGGACAACAAAGCAGAGGAATGATGTCTTGACAAGGAAAGAGAGCTGCAAGTCTCTCTATTTATCGAAGATATTCTTGATGGCAATGTTATGAAAGTGCCAGAAGGAACGGGCAGTGCAAGGGGGTGGGTATCACATAAGAGCAAGAAAGCTGTGACAAGGAGGTTGGAAGGCACAGTCTGCGACTATACAGAACTCAAAAGTGAGGCTGGTAGCTGCAGACTTAGGAAGGTGCATGACAAAGAACAGAGGAAAATTGGTTTAGTTTGGGTAAGACAGGATTGGCAGACTCAAGATGAGGCAGAGAAGAAAGAGGATGCAGAAACAGGCTGCATTAAACTGGATCACCAGTAGCATGCCATAGGAAATTATTCTGGTTGTGCATTTCTTTACATCTCCTTTACAGTTCTACCCCAACATGCCATGTAAGTAAATCTTAACCTCACGGGGGGTGAGAGCTTATTTTCCTGGTTATCTCTATTGGCTCTTCATCAGTATAGTTGAAGGGTTCTGCTCTTTTCACAGCATGAGCTCAACACCAAGCGCAAATTGTTAAAGACAAACCAATGTGCAAGCACATGCCAGGGGGACCTGACAACTCGTGGTGCAGCTCTGCCACTGGCATCACACCAGCAGTCAGCTGAGCAGTGAGCATGCAAGCCTCTGATCATACTAGCTCTTTAAAATATAAATGTCTCTAGAAGGAAAACATCAGTGTGATGCTGACGGGACATTTTTACCCCTGATCTCAGGCATCTAGTCACACTTAGAACCGGAGGCTGAGAAATTCAACAGTGTTCGTGCATCCAGATCTGGATCACTGCAAACTTTTCAGGATTGCTAGTTGGGAAGAGAAGGAGATCACTAATGCTCATGCCAACCAATGTGCTTCTTGCATCAGCCTCCCATTTGAGAAACCACGTTATCACCTGAATTCTGCCTCATTGCATTGTGCGAAGCATTTCTAAGATTTAATTTCATGCATTATCCATGCATGATTCATATCACTAACCTGCAATTGTGCTGGCGAATAAGTTCTTTGGTTCTGCGGTTAACTTTCCAGTATCCCACTAATGGACTCTTAAGAGAATCAGTTAGTGCTCACTTTAGCGGAGCACTGCAGAACTGCAGCCATTGCAGTCTTTTAAAATCAAGATCACTTTTAAAACTAAAATGTTTTTAAGGAGCTGAGATAAAGCACAGGATTAAAAGAACAGATGAAAGATATTATTATAGGCAGCATCTCTGTTTTCATTCTGACCAGTACTTTGCAATCAAACACAACACCTTGCATGTTAGGACTAACATTTGTTTTAAAGTTCCACTGGGCAAGTAAGAACTACACTGAATTAAAAGGTACCTTCTTGTTTCCTGTAAAGTTTAAAATGAACAACCTAGGGAAAATAATTGCCTGACTGCTGAGAAATGATACATAAAGCACAGCCATAAACACGTGGTATACTCTGTGTACGTATTTAAACGTTCCCTAGTTCCCCCTGATTACAGCTTGCGACATCAACAAAACATCTGGTCTGGTATTTTTCTTACACTGGAACCTCTTGGCCAAGCAGAAATTTTTATCTTGAAAGCAGCTGAAGCCTTTGTTTACCATCTCATAGGACATGCTGTTAGGCTCTTGTGCTGCAGATCTTTTTTAATGACGTGCTTGATAGGACTGAACGGTGTATGTTCACCAGCTTTCACCTTCACTATTAATAACAGCACAGTTGCTATCTGAAATGTCGTCTGTAATTGTGTAATTACATACCTCATTTATCCAATTGTTAAGCCAAGAGTCTGATTAAATATTAACAACTCCTTGGTTCTCCTAGTGTCATTAGTTGGAAAGCAACCCTGCAATCTCAGGTAACACATGATGGTAATTATCCCTCACAGTCCCCCTTAGCTGAAAACCCAGAGCAATCAGAGCAGATAAGGTTGCCCAGCAGAAAATACATTACCTCTCTGTTCCTTAATGCTGCCCAAGCCACGCTCCGTGTGGACTGTCCACAACAAGAAAAGCAAACAGGTACAGAGTACTGCAGAGGAGGGCACTGGCTGGGTTTGCTCCTCTAATCCCATGCTGCATGTTAAGAAACTGCAGCCTGGCTTCCAAAGTTACAAGTCAGTTTTTACTTCGACTAAAAGGTCAGTTTGGTTTTGCCCAACCATCCGTTCCTGTAGAAAGCAAGGGACAGAGCAGAGCAGCTTGGCTTGTGATCAGCGACATGAGAGCTGAAAACAATGCTCTTGTGTCTGGCCTTGCATCAGAGGGGAGCGTGCTCTGTGAACTTCATAATTTATTAGGCAGCCTTAGCTGAAATGTATAAACCAGGAGCAAGCTGCACTTCTGTTGCACTCTGCATGGGAGTATCACCAGGCTCCTTAAAATAAAATGTTGCAGAAGAGAGCATCAAAATGCCATAAACGACCCAAAGCGATGGCAAACAGATGTTTTGTTCAGCCGTCTGAGGAGTGCTGTGTGCTGCTGCCCACAGCCCTCACTGAAGACCTTGGGACCTGGCGATCCTGAGCTGTCCCTGTCTCAGGGACCAGGACCATGCCAGGGGGATGTGTGAACTGGAGACGCTGAGCCACAGGCTTGGGGGGATACACAGGAGTGGGCATTGTGGAAACTGATCCAGCAGATGCCCCTTTCCCAGCTGCTGAGGCAGCATTAATAGAGGACTGCCTGGAGCAGCGGGGCTTTTCCCCTGTTAACATCTTATTACGATGAAAGGAGCAGTTTATACCTTGCAGAGTTATTGCTTCCAGGCTGTCTGTAAACTCAGGTGAAACCCTGCGTCTGGTTCAGGTTTTCAGGATTTCCGTTGCAGTGGAGAGGACGGGACCGTAACTCGTGTGTGAAGAAAGAGAGGCTGGAGCTCGGCTGGGGCCCTCTGAGCTGGGGCCACCAAGCCTGATGCTGGCTGTGCACAGCTCCTGTCTCCCCTCTTCCGCACTGCAGTGCAGCACAGCACAGCACAGCACAGCACAGCACAGCACAGCACAGCACAGCACAGCACAGCCAGTGCTGGCACTCCAAGGTGTTGGGCACAGCCATGCACGGGGCTGTGGGAGAGGAAAGGGTCAGGGTTTGATCTGAGACCTCACAGAACATCAGGGTGGGCTGCTCCAGAGCAGGGCTTTGCAGCTGGTGGCACTAGAAAGCCCACAGGAGAGCTCTCCCATCCATAACACACTGCAGTGCAGCTCAGGCTCCCAGAACGGCCCTGGCAGGTGATGAATTTGAAATAAGATTTGCAAGATCAGAGAGAGAAATCAATAAACTCCATCAGCCAGGATCTAGCAGCTGTCTGAAACAAGAGGCTACAGCAGCTGATGAATACTCTAAGGTGGGGGAAATGAATTAAAAATAAGACCAAAATATGATCAGAAAGCATGCTCTCCAGCTGCTACCTGTATAGGAGAGCAAAACTCAAGAGAAATAACTACATTCAGGTATAACCCTTAAAACACAGGTGGAGCAGCCTGTTTGATGATGCGTAATACCTTTGTATGGTGGTCAGGTTATGTGACAAGTTACCAAATAGCCCCTTGTTCAAGTTGTAGCTGCCTGCTTTGCAGTTCATAAAACTGAATTATGAATTCCTGTATTCTTTCTGAAATCCACTTTAAGCAACCCTCATCCACGCCTCTGCATAAGCTTTCCATGACACTCACACCAGTTGTGTAAATAACAGCTTCAGTGAAATACTATCGATACTCATCACTCTCAGCCCCAGCAGGGATTTTTGAAAGCTGAGTAAATGCTTGAGCTTGCCTCAGCAGCATACATCTTGCAGGTGGGACAGGCAAGAGGACATGCTCTGGCCAGAGAAGCATTGGGGAACCCCCATGCTGTCTCTAGCGTATCAGCATGTGGCAGAGGCCTCCCTCTCCATCATCTTCCTTTCCAGCCAAAGCCATAATAAATGGGATTTAAGCCAAAAGATGTAAAAAGTCAGCAGGACACCAACGTGTCTGGGAGGCAGGGGCGGCCACTGAGGCAAGCCTGGGGACATGGGAGGAGTTTCCCAACTTCACCACCACAGCTGGGACACAGCACTGGGACCTGCTGCTGCCAAGCCAGGCTGCGTGGGGAACCACAGACATCACTGTCACTGGAAGCACTGGCTCAAAGCCTGCGAGGGGGAGACCCAGCAGTCTGTGAGAAGAACTGATTTGTCCTGAACTTTGCCACCAGCCAGGTACCACTATGGCTGCATCTCTCCCACACTGCCCAGGTCACCCACGGGAGAAGAACCCTGCAGTCACCAGTGGACAGCAAGCCTGGAGCTGCAAACTCATGTGCTTACCAGTCACAGAGTGAATCAGGGTGTATTAAGCTTTTGTGTCGATGGATGAAAGGCATACAAAGTGTTAGCCAGGACATCTGTTTCCAGCTGTGTTCAACAGCTTTCGTGGGCTCCTGATGAACTAGAAAGATAATCTCAGGGAAGGAGGCACTGACATGACCACTGCTGGAGATGTTTCTGGCTCACTACAGTCTTTGTGCATTACACTAAATAAACCACCCAAAATTATGTTGTTGTTATTTGAAAGGATTATAACAATTGATAGTGAGAAAGCACCTAATAGACCTCTGGTGAAAAGTCAAAGAGGATATACTTAAACCTAGATTTTTGCAGCACATCACACTATCTTCTGTAGTGTTGCAAGGTATCTCATTGAAAAATAAAACCACCTAGAGGAATAAATCTGTTCAGTTAAGGCTGACCTGAATACAAGGCTTTTTTCCTTCCGAACACACAATTTTAAACCAATTTTTTTTGTTTTAATTTTGTTTTACAAAACAGTATCTCAATCCTCACTGATTACTGATACTGACTCTACATGTCAGGAGCCTGCCTGTCCTCCTGGTGACGCAGAGGATCCAAGAACATGATCACTGCGTTGCAGCAAAATTGCCCATTTCCCCAGAAAGAGCCGTTCGGGAAGCCAAAGCAGCATCAGTTCCAGCAACAAGGCGGTCCCAGCAAACGGAGACGTATGGTCTTGGGGAGCCACCTGCAAAAGCCCACACAAAAGTGCTCCCCAGAAAGCTTCCGGCCTCGTAAACCTCTCACAGGCCCCCGAAGGCCATAAATTCTGCACAGCCTCTCACAACTGTTTCAGAACACTTAATGTTTTCCTTCTGCTCTGCGGTTCCCTGCCCACAGTGGAGATCTCTGAACCCACCTAAAACTGAGCCTGGCCAAGTACTGGTCCATATGCCAAAACTGCAGTGGAACTGAGCTGAATTGTCTTTGCTGTTGTCTGTCAATGTAAGACATTGATGCCCTTCCTTATGACTAGACTTATTTTAAATAAAAATGGGGGGAAAATACCCAACTGATGTAAGCATTTGAGTCAGGTTTTCAATTTCTAATGTCAAGTTCTAAGAAATCAGTGAAACAGGTTAATGACATCAGCTGAACTGAAGAATTCAAGTGTGGGACAAGCACATTTCTCTCCATAAACATAAAAATGTTATTCAAAACCCAGCATCCCAAACAAGGAGAAAAACCTTATAAAGAAGATGCCTTATCCTGTCACTGCAGAGAGGGTAGCAGGAATGAGCACTGAATGAGTTACTTAAAACTGATCAGCAAAGCAAAGTTAACTCTTGAAGATATAGAAAGGTACAGGGATGTGGACAAACACAGTTAGACCCTGCAAAGGAAATTAAATGAGAATGTGAATGTAAAACAAGAAGTGCCTGTAACCCACCTGAGAAAGACTTTGTTGCACAGAAACTGGGAATGCTGAGCCTGTCTCGCCGCAAAACATCCACCAAAAAAAGAGCATCATTAGGTGAGCCAAAAATATATCATAAAGAGGGGGGAAAAAAAGCAATCTCAACAATTGTAGCTGTTTTAGTCCATCCTCAATATTGAACTATGACTTGGAAATATTTATGAAGCCAAAAGATGATGAAAGACACGAAGGTCTGTATAGACTCCCTGAATTGTCTACCATCAACCTGATGTCCTACCACTCTCCAGTAAGATGAGCGACCTTTTGCACTGTGGAATGCATTGGGTGTAAGCTACCAGCACCTCAGCAAAGAGATGCCATGCAGACACCAGTTATTAAGCCAAGTACTTTTGTCATGGTTAGAAGCTGGCCAAGAGGAAGATGACTGTGGGCTGTGCCGGGATGGGAGCCATCCGGTAAAGATGGGCATGACCATTTTTGAAGGCTCAGCATTTCAAGTTATTTTATTTGTTTTTATTAACCAGGTAAGATAATCTGAATGAAATCTGTACATCTGTCAGCAGTTGGTATTGTGAAGGTGATGGCAATACCAAAACATTATGTATGAGACTTAGATGACTTTGTAGGTTGGAATATTAGAAATGGATTAAATTTGATTGTGCCAACTCCACATCATGCACCTGGAGACACCAAAGTGGAGCTGTAGGTTTCACATGGGGACTTATTTGGCTTCCACAGCTGAAGAGGAGGACCATTAGCTCACAAGATGATTACGAGCTACCAGAGCAATGAAGCAGTAAGAAAGGTGATCAAAGTTTATGACCTGAGGAGCTCATTCCTATTGCTCTCACACAGTCTCAGTCACTCCGGCTTTTTTCCACATGGCACTGAAACAGCCCTGTTTATCCCTGCTGCCTGCAGCACCCATGGGAGCTGCTGTAACCACCAACCCTCTCCCCCCCCCCCCCGGGTGCTGGTTGCAGGGGCCTAATGCAGAGAGACCACAGAATAAAGCCTTAAGAGCCTTTGTAGTGTTTCCGAAGCTTGGCTAGGTCTGGAAGCCATCCTTGTTGGATGGGCAGTGAAAGCGATGCTGCTCTTCCCAACCTGCCACCATCTCCAATATCCTGCCCCCATGAAGGGACAAAAAGAGGGCTGCATGCTCCCTACTCTCACTCATTAACCAAAGCACTGAGTGTTGAAGTATCGAAGCCCATCAAACCAAACTTTACGTTGGTTATTTTAATATGCAGCCTGTACCAGATTTCACCAGCAAAGCATTTCATAAGGGATAAAAAGTATTCTGTTCCCAGCAACAAGTCATATTTTTCTTATTCAGACAATGATGGAGCCTGTAAACAGCTCCCATGGTGGTAACAACGTGCCTGGAAAGGGAAAGGCTGAAATAATAGTTATAGGCTCAGTGTGCTCGAATTTAGTCCTCTTCCCTGGATACACGTCTCCCCAGAGGAAAAGGGACTCCACTACCTATTTATGGGGGAGAACTTCAGTCAACTCTCATGCTCAATTTTACCATCTAGTAAGACACCACCCAGGGTTTTGTTTCTTTATTTCTAATATTTTTTGAAAGTTTCTTACACATTGAACAACTAAAAAGGATTTTTCTGGAAAGGCCCAATGCACACACACAGCTAGGGCAACAGAAAATACTGTTTGTCACAGCACACCTGAAAACCAAACTGCTATTACATTTCCATGGCTGCTATTTTACATTTTCAATAAAACATCAGTCAATAACCAAGGCTACAGGCAGGAAAACTCTGTTTGAGGGAGAAAAATCTAAAGCAAACCATGTACTTTGTAAGTCTACGAGAATCACTCTGTGGCCACCCATGGCCAGTCATTTTTCAGTCAGTAATTTCTCCTTAGCATTACGTATTGCTATTCTTTGCAAAGACTGTCTGCATGTTTTTACAGTTACAGTAAAGAAAATGACAATGAGGGCAAATACTTTCAATTTAATCCTTTGCAGTGACTTTTGCAGCTATATAAAAAAAACCCACAAACCTTTTTAGCTATCTTTATTTGCCTTTGTTCCTAACAAATCTCCAGCTCTGAAAGTACTTTTGCATTTCTTCAGCTCCTCTCCATCTTTTATTGCTCTGGACTGGTACTTTCTGCAAACTGCAATTTGGTGGGTGACTTTAGGCCAGTTTAATCCAACTTGTATTGTAACTAATAGAACAATTAACCTTTTTGTAACTAGCTAAGTAAAACTACTCCTTGGTTTTATTCTGTCTCAGTTTAGTCTTCTTCATTCCTCATCCATACTAACGTTCATGGGATAACTTATCAGTGAGTACATTCACTGAGGTTCAAGTAAGGTCCTTTTGCTGAGATTTCTTGTCTTGTTCAGGTCACTGTAATCAGCACAAGGAAGAGGATTTTTCTTGTTACACACTCAATTTTCTCATTAATTAATTAGAAGATATAAGATATGCTGCTTTGTAATTCAAATTAATTCTGCCTTTTTATCATATGCTCGTGAACACTTGCCCAGTGCCGCGGCTGCTAGCTAATGAGCAACTAGCACATGCCAGAAGCGGCTGGTTGTTACAGATGTCACATCACAGACATCAGTCCTGCAAAGGTTTGCAATGAGTACTAGGAGCTGCCACAGAAATACCCAAAGCATCCGAAAACATGAAGTCTCTGCAGGATCTGCCCTAGTCGCCTGCTAGGCACATGCACCAGCATGTCCTTCCATTGGCAGCTCCTCCTGGAGGATACCCTGGCTGGATGCAGCAACCGCAGCTTCTGTCGGTCCTGCAACCCAGCACCATTTGGACAGCAGAGTAAAAGGAGTCCTGAGCAGCTACAGCACTCTGTTATCGGGGGCATATAGAGCCTGGCACAAGGGACAAAAAGCACAAGACTCAACACGCCTGGCTCTGTGCTTGGCTTACCTGGGAGCAGGTGAGCCCAGACGCATGGCAACCTTAGCCTCTCCTGACTGAATCTTGATCCTGAGACACATTAGCCTTTTGCGGTCTATGAAAATGTTTCCGATATATAACATTGATATTCCACCAGTTGAAATATGGAGCAGCCCAAAGTTCTCCCCCCTGATTACAATTCTGGCTATTAGTACAGCAAGCTATTAAAACCAAGTTAAAGAAGGAAGGTGGCTGCATTTACCATGCTGCTTTAGTTCTCAGAAGCTTGGCATTTAGAAATAAACTGATCACTTCCATTTGACAGTGAGCAAAGCACTATTTGCTGTGATGTCTGAAAGCCTTGGGAAGGATTTGGATACATTTAAAGGTTTTATTAGAATAGTGATGAGGTTTGCCTGTACAGAGCAAGAATTCTGAATGGCTGCGCTGAATTGATACTGATGTACATTAAATCTAACAGTGATATAATGAGGGGCAGGAAACTTGAAAGGTGAAAAGGTGAATGGCAAGAGAGTTAAGGCTTCATTATAATGGCTCTTTTTATTATTATTATTATTTTTAAACTGGAGCCTTCTGTCACTGTAAACTCAAGATTTGACTGCTTTGCAGACTTGGTAATGATTAAAGTTCCAGCATCTATTCTCTGTAGCAAGGCCACTATTATGGCATTACAGCAAAGAAAAGAATATTGCAAAGAAATGCTACACAGAGAACTGAGCAAGGATTCCAAGTGACTAACTTTGTACCTGCACCTCTCCCCAAACTCAGGGAGAACTTCTCAGTCCTCCAAAGCTGGATGATCTAATGTTATATTCTGGTTCAAAAGTTCTTCTTCATTATATTGCAGTTTCACCAGAGCAGCTGCACACAGAGTTATCCTATCATGAAGTTTGTCCGAAAGAAGCTAGTTACATGCAGATAACCTGCACATGTCACGGACATATTGTTGGTTTTGTTTCAGGCTTCATTACGCTGTGTTCACAGTTCACTCTCTTTTTCCATCTTATTCAGCTTGGTGTATTCCAAAAACCACCGCCACATTTTAGGTACTTTTAAAAGACCTTGGCTAACAAACCCCTGACTTTTCTTTTAAGAATGAATCCCAACTAATCTAGAAAGCTTTAAAACAAAGAATGCTTCCCCATGCCTCACAGCAGCCGTATCTCTGAGAACAAAACCTCATTCAATGCTGAGTAAACATTAATGCACTTCCCCCCCTCTTAAATCTAACTTGTGGATTTATCATCTTACTTTCCTTGGACACAACAGTAAAAGGGGAATTATTTTTCACAGCTGACAGTGGGAATGTGGAGCCCAGGAGGCAGAGAGCCCTGGAGACCTGACAGTCTGCTTGAACTGTGCCTGAAAAATGCGATTCATCTGAATGCTGCAGAGAGAAGGGGTGGGGGGGGGAGCGATGAGCTTAATTGGTTCCGACTATAAAAGTCAGATCTCGGTTTTCTCTGGAGATGCATATAGCAGAAAACACTGTTAGTGAACCTGGATCCCTTGTAAAAGGCCTAATTTAATCAAGCGTTACAATAATTTAGGAATGTGACATTTAGGAATGTGTGAGGAAATTCACATAAAATCCTCAATGGTCAAACTTATCAAATGTTTGTCATTAAGCAACACTGAATGAATCACTTGGAAGAAAGAGGATATGTACCAGTGGTAGCCAAAGGGAGTGGTCTCGCATAAAATGAAGCTTCAGCATGGACAATTTGTTGAGCATCAGTTCAAAGCCAGATCCTGCCTCTTACGCACAAAATGAAAACATGAGACAAAAGCTCGAAGAATTAAGGATGCCTACCATAAAGATACAGGAACAATTTATTATTAAGTGACAGATGAAATGAGTTTGGTGTCAAAATACCCTTTTGGGCTGCACAGGATGCTAAATGTGAACTCTTGGCAGCAATATGGAGCTTTTATGGAGCTGTGTTCCCAGGACGGCTGGCCGTGGTGCTCCCACCACACTTGAGGCACACAGATACAGGAACAGCATAAGATTTACCCTGCATTCCTCTGCCCGCATGTGGAGCTTTCAGATGTATCCTCCTAGGGCTTCGGGCTCCTCATTTTTTTCAATGTCTCACCTTACATAAGCACTTCATTTATCAGAAAGCAAGGAGAAAAAATCCATTTGGTGCTGAAATAGACTGCCACCTGCATCGCTTCCTAATGTAAGCAAATCCCAGTGGAAAGGTTTAGCACCAGAGTTTTCTGCCTGACCAATAAATCATTCTCAGAAATATCGTTTAAACCCTACATGTGCTGTTAACCAGCAGGAATAACACGGTTTTTGAAATAAATTCCAACAATTCAACAATTAATCCCATTTCCTGGAAGAACTCAGGCTGGCCACTGTGCATTTCACAGTTCCTATCAGTCACATATATATTAGCAATATAATAATGAAACTGTTACTGCATTTTAATAGAAGAAAAATAACTGGAATACAGTGTACAGTGTGACACTAACACACAAGTTAAGAATGTTCCAGAGACTTAATCCCTTTACAATTGTGTGTGTGAGCATGCATGCATGTATGTATAAAGGCACTAGAAAAGCTGCTCTTGAAAGACACGAGGCTATTAACCTGTGCAGACATTGTGGTTGTCTCCTGGAATGCCAGGATCCCATCCATTTATCAGCCCAGCTGTCTCACAAGGTAAAAATAAACCAGTGCTTTAACAGGCTGCAATCGACTTAGGAAGCATGGCTGGGCTCTGCTGTACTCGGGAGAGCCTGAAAAGTGGATTAGGAGAGCAGCACACAAACTAGCAGAACACTCCAAATTCTTCCCTGGAAAAGCTCCTCTCCAATTGTTCATAAAAGAGAATGAAAGTAAGTGAGCTTTCAAACAGTCTGTACCACTTCTCTATTTTATAGCTCGCTGAAATTTCCTTTAATTACCTTGCACAACTTAAATGGCCTGAATTGTAGAGCCAGTTCCCTTTAAAAGATGTCATCTTGTAAACTTTGATTAGCGCCAGAGAAGAGATGGCAGATGACTTTAAATGGCACAAAGGTGGATTTATTGGCAAGAGTGTCAGGTTTGCACTTAGCAAGGAACTGGCAGATAGTAGAAAATGGCTGGACAGGATTTAAACTCCAAGGACTCAGCTGAGAAAGGATTTATTTGAACAGCAAAGTACAGCAGTGTATTTACTCCAGTTAAAATTAATAAAAGCTTTTAACTAAAAACATGAAGAAATTAAACTTCCAGTGGAAAGCGACTGCATTGCTTCAAAGCTATGGTCACAGGGGTATTTATTGCTTTCCTCCCTCACTGTGTCATTTACTGCTTCCAGCAATAGGAAAGTTTATTGATCGGGTGTATGTTCAGAAGTCACATTAAACTTGAAGCTGTGCAAAATTAGTTAGCATGCAGGAAATAAAATGCTTTATTTTTGTCCTAAATCAACTGTAGAAAAAAATACATTCACTGCATGTGAAAGGCACAGAGCCTGAAGTCCTGGAAAAAGCAGAATAGTCAAAGGAGTTTAAGTTGCTTCCTATAAGAAGACAACAGGCTTAGTCACGGTCTACAACAAGAGAAACAATAGGGCTTTATGCCAAAAGAAGTTCTCACTACTGAAGAATCACTGCTTGAAGCCATAACTTGATTTGGGTTTAGGGAGACTTTCCTGTCCCAGATTTTGTGCTTTCTTTACAAGTATCATAAAATTGCTTATGATGGTGCTTGAATATCAGCTACCACACTGAAGCCTTGTTTACACTCGTGACTCCACCACTGGCGATGGACCAGTGGGAACAGCAATAGACGTGGTTTCCACAAAGCCAAACAGTGCTCTGTTCCAGGCTGGGTATTCAGTCCTTAAGTCCTGCTTCGGGTGGGAGGCTGGCCCAGCTGACACCAGGGGTCCCCAATGATTTAGTGAAACATTCTGCAAAATGGCATTCACAATTACTTGATCCCAGGCTTTCAGCTTTTAGTGAAGATGCCGGACACGATGCTGACTGTTGAATCACATTTATAAATTGCATTCAGCCACAATAGTTCATAGAGGGTGCTGAAAAGGTAGGGTGGCCATTTTCTTACTTTTCTAAGTACAGACGCAGCATTTGATTTCACTTCTATGGACCAAAGCTAAAAGATGCTTTCCTCAGAAAACTGAAAACCATATACTTTTCAAGTCTGACAGCAGGTTCTTTCAGCAGACACCATGTGGCTCACCTAACTACAAGTGTATAACTGAGACACCAAAGAGGACATTCAGAGTCAGCTATGCCATCTGGAAAAGCTCACGCACAAGGAAGCTGAGGGAGCTTCGGACTGACATGCCTCAGGTGGGAGCAGACTGGAACCCTGTAACCACAGGGAGTGGGAAAAGTTCAGGTTAAGGCTAGAGGACACTTCCACATACACATCAAAAGCTAGTCATACTGACCTTATAATCGATGCATTGTGCCAACCTTCATCATCACTACTTCCTTCACGTATTTCTTTTCCTTTCCTTCCCTGAATTATGTTGCAAGTCCTCTAGAAAGTGTTTGAGTATCTACATACCTTAGACCATGATCTAGACTGGCACAACAGTAGAAATATTTAACAAAATTCAAGTAAAAAAGAAAGCATGATCAGTTTTTAACTCTTACTTCCTTTGGTCACTCTAAGTAACTGTGAATAAGAACAAACTGTTTGTACCTACTAGTAGAAGACCTATGATTTATAAATTTCACCTACAGCAGTGTAATCATGCACAGAAATCCACACACGGGACAGTTTGCTTACGTATCTCTTTCCAGTAGAATTTCCTTTTCATTGATTTCAGCTGCTATACTAGATTAAAATTGGAAATTTCTGCAAAATAACTTCACAATAATGTTTCTGGATTTTTCAGCAGCAGAAATCATAATTCACCCCATCACTGCTAATGCTTGCATGGAAAAGTCAATAAAACACACAAGAAAAGGGAGAAAGCTTCCTTTGTACTTGACAGCACCAGACCTATAATATTTTAGAATGCTACTGGTACTACTACATCAAAAAAAAAAACCAGTCACAAAAAGCACAAGTAGAGAAGTATGCTATTGTCATCTTAGGATTCTTGAAGGTCTGCCAGTAAGGTATTAAGAGATTCACTGAAGCCTGAAAAGCAAGTTACTTTTACATTTAAATTTGCAGTTTCTACTTTGGAACTGCAGAACCGTCAGCCTCATAAAGTCATACACTGAAGTCCAAATTTTGCACGTTGCCTCACATTGTGCATGTATATGTATGGCCACCAAGACTATTTTGATTCCATGGATATGTCTGTCTGTACAGAGAAAGGCAGTAAACACATTTTTTTCCTCAAATTGCTTGCAGGCTCAGGTCTTTTTCAGTATTCCTAACCAAGAAAAATTATGGCAATTTAATAAAACATGAAGAAAATCCTACAGTGTGACAGATCAGCTATGAAAGAACACACCGAAATGAGGACAACAGTTAAGCTATCAGAATTTTCTTCATGAGACCAGATTTCTTCTGTGTCATACTCAGCACGCAGAGATTTTCATTTTTCAGAGCTATAAGGAATTTGACAAGTAAACCTACTACAGCTAATAGCATTTTAATCTTTATGCATAATAATCACAAACTCACATTGTACAGGTTTGATAATAACTGACAGCTGAATTTGAAGCACATATTTCATTCCAAAACAGATGCGCATGTAGGTGGATGTGTTGTAGAAATATAATAAACTACATGGCTGAGCCTAGATAAGCTGCTGATTCTCAAACGTCAGCTTCATCTGCACAAAGTTAGGGTTGAAATCTGCTCTCTTAAATACCTGTTCATCCTTCTTATGACACCATCTCTAAAGAGCTCAGCAAACAGTAGATAAAAGAAGTATCTAATGAGGTATGACAGAAACTCTGATGGAGCTAAACACCAGAGATCTAAATTCTAATAAATAAATGAAGTAAAACATTTACTGCCAGCAACTATGTCAAGTTAGCCATAGGAAACTGTACCTCTGCAGCTGGAGAAGGGCAATACTCTGCAAGCCAGAGAAGCAATGGAACTCCTCCAGCTTTGGTTATTTATGGTGTGATGATGAAGGAGCAACTTTCCATGTGAGGAATAGCTTTAAAGTTGAACAGTGAAACTGGAGCACAGATTTAATGAAAAATCAGAGGTGTACAAAACTACAGCTAGAAAAACAATAATGTTCATTTCAACTATTTAAAAAAAATAATTTACGTGCAAAACCAGATGTTAACTTGTCCAGCTTCAAGGTAAACAGCAAGCTGTATTCATAACAAGCCTTCTGCTGAACAGCAAACACGCAGTATTTAATGTTGCTGTAAGTAAGGTTCACTTCCAAATGTTATCAAAATGAACACAAATGCAAAACAAATACTTTTTAAACAAAGAACACATTTGCATTTAATGCAAAGCTATTTTCAAAAATCCCAACCTTTCATAATCCACCATAATCATAATAGCCTGAAACATAAGAATGCTTTCAGGCTCAGAAAAAAGGCTTCTAATTTTAAACATTTATGAGGACACTGAGAAGTGGCTTAGAACCATGCTTTAAAACATGCTTTCAGGCTTTAAACTGCTGAAAGCTGAGATCCCTTTACCCATTTGGCCTGGACTACAAAAAGGGAGAGAAGTACAAAAATATGATGAAAAGACTGTACGTGAAAATTTCCATTAAAGAAAAAAATGCAACCCACTCCCTTGTGCCAAACCTCCTTCCTCCTCTCACCACCTCACCTCCTCCTCCTTTCACACGAAATGGAAGAGAGTGCCTCTTCTTGCCTGAGAACCAAATAACTCACCTATACCACTGGCTCTGATGTACCACCGCCTTTAACAAATACTTCTACAAAGTCATTTTGAAGAACAACTCTGCCATCATTGGTGCTGCTCCTGAACAGGAGTCTTGGAGCTGTATTCATAGCAGCTCATTTTAAACTATACCAAGGGATGGGGGATTTTGCAAGAGAGGTAATGTGGTGTTGGTTATAAATAATGACCATAACATCAACAAACATTTTTAATGTTTTTTTCCCAACTCTTAAAATGCATGCTTTATGCAGTGAGTGAACTTCCCTTTGATGTATTATAACTATGTGAGGGAGGGATTGTTCTCACATTCCTGTTTCAGGGAAAACACCAAGCTGTTTGATTTTGAAAGTTAAAGGATTAACTTGGAGGGAAAGACCACTTCTAAGTGCAAACACACTTTACTAAGTTAAATATAGTCTCAGTTTGATATGAAACACTGACTTTAAATTAGCTATTCCTTTCCAAATATGCCACGTGTTCTCCTCCATCTCTCCAGTGAGAGAAATATGAATGTACTATAGGCCTTAAAAGATGGGTGTGTCAAGAATAAGTAGTAATTTTAAAGTAGTTCAGCATACAAAAGTAGTATATGAAAGCAAAGAAGCAACCACAAATATGCATTTATAGCAACAGATAGTAAGAAGGAAGTTCTGAATTTCCACAGGGATTCTTCCACCTTACTAAGCACCTGTGCCGTTCTATAAGCATTTTCCTTTTTGTTTCCATTTTTCTTGGCTCCAGTTCATATCCAGGGCAAAACACCATACAACAAGAAATTACATTCAACACTATCAGCTCATCAAAATTGCCTTTACTGTTTAGAAACAAAACACATACACAAATTACTGCAACAGCTTATGGAACCCCATTCAGAAATCCCAACATTTTAAAATCTCATGTTCTCATCACCACGATTTGCACAAAACAGTGAGAGGTAAACCAGGACATTTTAGGAATGGCTCTTTTACCATTGCAATCCCTCAATTACAGTTTGACCACAAGGATAAATGCCTACAGTAGTACTGTAGAGACAGTATTGCTGTATTTTTCATTTTGCCCTCTGATGTCCTCTGACTTACATTGAACAGTGGCATAGTGATTTCTTATGCTGTTTCCACCACTGCTCCCAAAATAATTCAGAAGTACATAAGGCTTTAAATAACAGCAGTTTAAATACCAGTTTAAAACTAGACTGAAGGCTTCACTAACCGTCTCATCAAAGCTCTAGAGCTCCACCTCCTCACAGCCTGAACTGCCTTGCCTCCCGGAGATGTGCTGAAATGGTCATTTACCATGCTTGCTCAGTAGCAGGGGGACACAGAATGCACTATTCCTGCACTACGGGCTGCTACAGCTTTGCATCCTGGTAAGATAACGGCTACTGGCTCCTGATACTGGAAGGTTAAGGTGCTGCATGCAGTTCCTCTAGTTGCAAATCTGGCAACACAAGTGAAAACCAACTCATTATCTGCATTATAGACTCAGAAGTGAAAGAACAATTTCCCTTTAAAGCACAGACCGGGTCAACTGAACAGGTACAAAAGCTATATACCAAGAGTGCTAACAGTGTTGGCAACAGTAGTGCTGCTGTCACAGAAGGTACAAGGAATATGCTGAAAGCTCACTGTGAAACATGGTCTATTGCAGAATGTGAAACTTCCCAGGAGTAACCAACTCAGCTGACTATTTTTAAAACAAACTCTCATTTCTTCTCATAAAGCAGTCAAGCTTTGAGGGTTTCCTCTTCAGAGATGGCAACTAACTTATCTTCAACCCAAACAGCTACAGGCAAAGAAATACATGTAGATTTTTCATTTTAAAGTGAAATCCAAGAGATCTTTGCTATTACCAGGACAGAATACAACACCTAAAAGACCTGTCAATAACAAACCTGAAAGTAATGAATATGGCTGGCGAAACTAAAATCAAAAAACATGAATAAAAAGCTTTTAAATTATAGATCATAAAGCTCTTGAATGCCGGCTGCATGTAGGCACATTCAAATAATCCAGAGAACTGCATGGAAATATTCACATATTTACCATAAAACCTGGAAGCACAGAAATTGCACTTCTAGTCTGATTTGTCATTTCATTCAAGACTGAGATTACTTTATATGAACTGATTTATTTCTGTGTGCATAGTGCAATTTAAATGGAAAATATTTTTCATTGGTGTTAACCATTAGTACTGAGTATGTACTGCTGCTAAGTTCCTTAACCATGAATTCTAAGTACAGTGCCTCACAAAAGGCTTGCAGGTACCCATCAGGAATGATCCTGGATAAATACATTTTTTATTTAACAAAATAAAGGTTAGTGTAACTTAAAAAATCCCAACAAACCCACCAAAAAAACCTCTGAAGTGATACATCTCTTCAATTAGTTCAGCAACACAACAAGAAACAGTCAACAGTTCGGTAAGGCAGCTGATGTTTTTCATAGCATTGTAGAATTGAGCTTCAGTATCCACCACTGTTAGAAAGTTCAATAATTCCTTGTTTTGATAACAAACTAAAAATTGCCCATAAAGTGGAAGGGTCTTCACAGTTATGATGACTCTGCCAATGATTACAAAGATCCTCTTTTCTTCCAAATAACTGTTTGCATAAAATGCAGTTATAGCTCACTTTAGAGCAAATTTCTGGTTTTCTGCTAGGTGTACCAAAACCTACATTTTGCATCTCCTTGGCTGCTTCACCACTTCCTGACTGAGTCAGTTCGCTTTTAGATGATACATCAACATTATTTTGATGGTGCAAGTAGATCTGTCTTTTCAGTTTTGGAAAAGTATAAACATCCTCCTCATGGGCACTGCATTTTGCTAAATGTCTTCTCTCACGGTGCTGTTTCCAGAAGGGGGTTGCATGCTTAATCAGTTCCCCCTTCACTCCTCTATTTCCTTGCAAACCCCCTTCCTTTACTCTTCCCTGGATCTCTTGTCCATGAGAGCACAATAAGTGAAACTTCATTTCACCAAAAGACTGTGCAATAAACTGGCATCGACCACATCTGATTTGTAATTTCACTTCTCCTGGGTTATGGAATAGATCCTCAAAATTGCATTTATTTCCCCTGTTAAAAAAAGGAAATATGAACTATTTCAGCATGAGCTATGCACAGAACAGGGATGGCAATTTCTGTCTTTGTAAGCTCCAAGAAGAGATGACATTCATGAAACATTCATTTAATTAAATACAGACACTGTGCTATAGCATTTAAATTATTTTGAGAAGAAAAAAAGGAGAAATAATAATAAGGGTGATTAGGAAAACACTGAAACCAAATGTTATTCAACACTGCTGAATTTAAGAATTGCCTCCAAAATTAGCTTTGGTATAAATAATCTTTTAACAACACCAAGTTTTTAATAAAAGGTTAAAAACGCTTTTTAAAGTTCCTGATTTAGCGAGGTCAATGCAAACACTTCTAATTCTGAGCTAGAAAAATGAAAATGAGTATTACCTGTAGCGTACTGCTAAGAGATCTAATGTGTTTACACTGAGAGATCTAAGGTCAGCTTAAGGCAAAACCACATGCTCCACCTCCTACTCCAAGATGGAAATAATGAAACTTCAAAGCTGCTTTTTTTTCTTCCTTCCTAAAAGTCTGTGATACTTCTAAAAGTCTGCTTTTAAAACTTCATAAATACCTAACTTACAACTGGGCAGCCCTTCTCACTGATTTCAGACAACTATGCAGTATGAAGGAAGCAGATACACAGAGCTAGTAAATCCCTGGTTTAAGCTAAGCTAATCAAATGAAGATCTCCACAGAAACCAACTCACAATGTCTATGAAAAGGACCACATTATACTGTGTGTTTCTACATATTAGACAGATTATCCAACAAGATAAGTAAACTGAATGATTCACTGTACAATGTCAGTAAGGCTGTAAGAAAAGCACTGGTATTTTGTAGGTTCAATATCCAAAAAATTTCTAACTGATGCCCCAGGAAGTGGAGCTATGCAAAACAAAATGTCTAAAACTGAACTGTAGTGTCATAGTGAGGTACCAGGTTGAAGCCCTGAGCTTCATAAGGCATACTTCAATGAAAGTAAATGCACAGTGGAACAAAGAAGCCAACATCTATGCTGTGTGAAGAAATTTCACCTCAAAATCATAAGGCAGAGATGAATCATAGAACAGTTAGGGTTGGAAAGGACCTTAAGATCATCTAGTTCCAACCCCCCTGCCATAAGCAGGGAAACCTCACACTAAACCATGCCACTCAAGGCTTCATCCAACCTGGCCTTGAACACTGCCAGGGATGGAGCATTCACAACCTCCCTGGGCAACGCATTCCAGTGCCTCACCACCCTAACAGTAAAGAATTTCTTCCTTATATCCAATCTAAATCTCCCCTGGGAATTCCCTAACGCAATGTAGATTTTTCTGTGGCTGTCTGAAGCCAGAATAACACTTCAATTTCTGCACATTTTCATTCTTTGACAAAAAGAATTAGATTTTTGGGGAAGGCAAGGACAACTTTGTTCAAAGTCTGAGGGAGATCTTTCCAACCAAACTTCCTTTTCTTCAATTCCCACCAATGTTATTTCACCATCTTTTTAACATTTGATGTTCATTTTCACCTAGGCTCCCTTATCATATTTGCCTGAGGGGTAACAAGTAAAGTCAATGGAGGAGGGATGAAGTATATCTGTAATTCCTAAAATATTACAAACACACAAAGTGTCCTGTAGGAAACAGGAACAATCTGAGCTGCTAGCCCAGTTGCAAAATGTTACATCAACAGGGCAAGCAACTGAATGCTGCGATGTTGATAGCCCTTACCTTAAAATACCATCCCTCCTTTCAGCCCCAGATGCTAGGAATTGCATTTCTTTGAACTGTTATCAGCCATCCCTCCCACCCCGTCATTTGAGAAGATAAAAATCAAGATGAATCAGATTACAAACACCCAAACAAGACATTTACCCAGACCCAGTTGGTTTTGATCACTTCACTGAAACTCTGTGTCATGGGGCTGGCAGGAAGCTCTTTTAACCTCTTCTAGAGAAATGAGCC
The DNA here is from genome assembly GCA_039877255.1 of Loriculus beryllinus. NCBI lineage: Eukaryota > Metazoa > Chordata > Aves > Psittaciformes > Psittacidae > Loriculus > Loriculus beryllinus. Next base: position 26,055 of record JBCJKH010054619.1, read on the forward strand.
ACTGAGGACCAGAAACCCTCCACATACAGGGAGGGAAAAAATATATAAATTTGCTTTGTGAACAGGGCAAATTTCTAAATGTCTGGTCAAAAGCTGGTTCTTCTCAATATAAAATTCTGAGCAACTGAGTAGGCAACCCTGGAGAAACATTACAGCCTGGAGGATAAAGCACTAGCCTGGAAATTTAAGCTTTTTGCACCAGTGATGTCATGCATGAATAACCTGCGGCAACTCAGGATACAGCTGTGAGCCTCAGTTTCCCCAGAAAAACTGATATCCAAAGCAATCTGGCTCTCCCCATTAAAAAAAAAAGGTCTGCAGAAAGAGGGTGACATTATGGGTATTATTTTAGAAACTACTTTTGAGTTTTCCATTTCTCTTGGTCGTCTTCCAGTCTCCTTTTTAGTTTCAGATTATAATTCTTGTCTTGTTGCCTCCTCCCCCCCGTCATTTTGGGGGCTTCAAATTGAAGCAAAAAAAAAAAAAAACCCACAAAATCATAACTGACTTAAAATCTTTTTGTATTTCTCTCATTTTGACTAGAAACCAGAGCAGGCCAAATAAAATTAAAGGATGCTTAGATATCACTTTGGACTTCAAGATGCTTTGTAGACCTTAGGAACTACCTCCTTTATCTATGCTGTCATATCCCTTATTTGCATAGGAGAAGACCAAAACAGAGGAACCTTAATGGCTTGATAATTTTATTTAAGCACAAATCCGTGTTTCCAATTGCTTGGCTTGCATACTGTGTTTTGAAGTCCAAATCCCTTGGAGTTTAAGCCCCAAACCTTCATGCAAATGTGATGCAGCACGTGTACTGAAAATATTAATGATTAAATAAAACCAAACCTTCCTTGCTAAACACAGAATACAGAAACTTCCCTTTTGGAGGTGAACAGGGTGACAGCTGAGAACTGTGATCTTTGCTGTAAGACACAGTTTCCTGTTGGTCTACTACTACTGGCCTCTTGACATCCTCAAGAAAAATAAACAATGAGGAGTTTTGATTGACTTCTCATACTCTTGCTGTTTTTTCTGGCAGGGCTGCAAATGATTGCAGCTGGAGAAGTTAAAGCTCCTTGCTCCTTGCCCTGCATCTGCCCTCACATCTGTCTCCAAATTTCAGCATCAGAGAATTGTTTCCCTTATCCTGCAGTTTTGATCTTTTTTTTAATTCCAGTGCCACTCACACTCAGAAAACGAAAATCCAGTCCCCAGGGAATATATGGGACATTTTATATCCCAGGACAACACTTTCAACACTTAGTTTTGGCACTAAAAAGGGAGGCAAGACAACACCAGCTTAAGTAAGCTCTTTGGACAAGGCAAACAAGTGTCACTTTGTTCTCACCTGTGCAACCCAAGCAGAGACTGAGGGGGGTAGGGGAAGGTCAAGACAGACCTGTGACTTAAAGGTAGGAGGATGGCTTGGTGGCTGAATGAGCTGGGGGCTTGATTTTCATGCAGAGGGAGACATGTTAATACCTCAGTTTCCCCACTGTACTCCCATCACAAGGCTCCTAATAAAGCACTCATGAATCAAGGCACAAATCTGCAGTGCTGAGCAACCAACACACCAGCCACTTCATAGCAATAAAGCTAGAAAAGAGTTGTTCCTTGCCTTGCTCCAGGAGCAGTATTGCCCCAACCCTCTCACCTGCTTTCCAGGGCCAGCTGTAAAGCAAGGCCAGCAGAAGGGAACCTGGCAGACCTCAGCATGCCTCACTTGAAGATGACACACAAAGCAAAGCAAGCTCTCTTTCCCTTTTCTTAACAACAAAGTTTTGAACCTGCTGATGAATGCTGAAGATTTAACCAAGTCCATATTGACTATATAAAAAAAAAAAAAAGCTTCCAACTGCCTCTTAGGTATCTTTAAGGAGCACATAAGACTTAAAGGGACCAAATGCAACACAACTTGCTGGCTACTAATAGGATGTACTCCTGCCAAAGCCGCCTTCTGCTGCAGCTCTTACTGTAAAAGTCAGTCAGAGAAACTCAATTTGGAGTTTTAGAAAGAAGGCATTCTTTATTGCAAGACTGGGAACACACACAAATCATTTTGCAAAGGTGAACATACCCAATACTTGCCAACAGCGGCTATTTATTTAGCATACGCATGCATATTCATAGCTTTTCCAGAAAAAAATATAATATTTGCATCTTAATTATGCATGTGCTTTCTTGCTGAGTGGGACCTTTGGTGGTCCTCGACAGTCTTCCTCACTGTGTTTACTGAATGACCTCAGTGTTTGCACACACTTGCAAGGTTCTAGTGCTGAGTTAGCAGTTATGTCCTTGCTTCTGCTCTGTTCCAGTCTCGCTCCATGCTGTGCACCACTCTGCTATCTTGAAGGCTGGTATCCTTGGTCTTATTTACTGTCTCCTTAGTTGTTATCAGTCTTGTGATGTTCCTTCCCCCATCAGCCAAACATTCCTTTCTCTCTACATGTTAGTAAGTTAGAACAGTTTGGTTTATTCTATGTTAAAGGCACACACACTATTGTTAGGTTAAGATTTAAGGTTACACAGCTATGACATTCTCCAGAAAACATTTTATAAGCCAGTCTCTGAGTTTCATGACATAACCATATAGAAGCAAAAGAAACTCTGCTGACCCTCATGCTGGTTTTTGGCTTAAGGAACTGCTTCTCTTTATGTCTCTCTTCCCCTTTTCCCTCAACTCCTTATTTAACCACAGATTTCTAAGTAAGAAGGAAATTATGTTCAATGAAACCTTCCCAGCACATTATCAGCTTTTCAGGAGTATTTGGGGAAAAGGAAGGCAGAAAGCTTAAGGCAGAGGGGATATCCAAGATTAAATCATACCTTGGAGGAAGATAACAGGATGTGAAAGGCCAACTAACTGCTTTTGGTCACATCAGGCTGGAATTTCCTTCTCCCAAGTGCACTAGAGCCTTCGACCCACATCCAAGAGCAAGCAAGGGATGCCAGAAGACTGGGCCAAGGCAGGACACAGTGCAGCCAACCTGTGATGCACCAGACAAACACAATTTCTCTCCCTTTGCTTTCACAGTGACTGTAACAGCCCTGCCTGAGCAGACAGGCATCCTGCATCAGTCAGGCTTGTAACACAGCTGAGTATTATCCATGCTACAAGCAAACATACTTGAGGGCTGAGTAGTTGTCATGTTTTACTGACACACTATCAAATCTCATCCACACCATCTGCTGAAACAGCTCATTCACCTCCTGACCAGCAGATGATAGCTGGATCCTCACAACACCCAGATTTTACATGATAGTACCTTCATACAAGAAGCTAGACTTACAAAGCAAGACTTCTGTGGCCATAAAAACATCAGGAATGGGTCAAATTCTGCTTGGGAAACATTTTTGAGTTCAGAGGGGGGATATTTTTATGTGGCATTTGCATGGGAAAAATGACCAAGCAAAACTTAAGCACCAGGCTCCAGAGATTTTCAGGAGTGCAAGTGCAAAGTTTACGGAAACCAGTTTAGTGGGATTGGAGTTTCCACTTAAGTCCTCCCCTACTTCCCTTCCCCAGCTAGATGACATTCTCAGAGTTTTGATTTGCAGCCTGCCTGAATACCACTGAAAGTATTTTCTCAGAAGAGAAAACAGGAATTTGGCACTTGCCTATCTCTATTCTGCTGCCTGTCAGCATTCAGCAAATATTTCAATCATAGACCTTTGCATGCTGCTAGCCCTGCTCATTTAACCTTTGGCCCTTCCCTAGGCTAATCCATAGGCCTTTACCTTCAAGTCTTTACAACCAAGGGCTGACCGTGGAACAGGCTGACAGGGAGGGGAGGATGAATAGGGTGTTTGGGGGGATAACTTATGCCAGACTCCACTGCGATTTGGGGGGGGGGGGGAAGGGAGGGAGCAGAGAGGATGCAAGTCTCTGACCATGCTCCTTAAAGTATTTGATTACCAGCAGCTGGGATTTCTGCTTCTACATCTGGAATATGATGATGAGAATAAACACATATTAGATGAAAATATAGGAAGGAAGGAAGGCCTCTGTCATCTTGTCTGTCCTCCACACAGACGGTGGCATCCTGAGGCAGGCATCTAATTGCCCATGGAGCCTTTGCACTTCTTCCACTGCCTTGACCGCTCTTCTCACTGTCCTGCATGTCACTGAGATAAGTACCTAGCAGTTCTGCTGTCAAAAGTGCATGTGATAAAAATAATGCCCAGAGCTCAGCCTGTCAGTCTCACAAATGCCTGCTCAACTCTGATGGTGGAAGACCAAGAAAACCCATGCCCAGACATCCTCCCCCTGTCCAACCACTCAGACAAGCATCCACTGCAGCTCTCCAGGGGCTGTGCCCAGCCACCCGCTGTATGAGAAATCGCTGACCCTTCTGTCACATGGATGCTTTAATTGTTCACATTGGTATTTTGTTTCTCTCCACTGTAGACAGTT
>JBCJKH010054622.1:0-24053 GCA_039877255.1 Loriculus beryllinus
TTTCTCAGCATCTACCCATTTTTCTGGTGCTATGCTCACTGCTCCTTTGGGTCCTAAGATTGATGGCTTCAGCCTGGACAGAGAGGAATAAAAAATATGCTGAAGCCTTTTTGCACACCTCCTCCTACTTCAAAGCAACATCAGGGAAGCACAGACTATCCCACAGCAAGCTGAAATGAGCAGAAGTTCTTGCTGATTAGATGCCACTGTGAGCAAGAGGCTGATTTTCCATTTCTATTAACATATCTGAATCTACTGGAACCCTTGACAGCATAATTTGGTGTAATTATTTTCTACTCACTATCCTCCTGGATTGCAAATATGTTTATATTTTATAAAATGACGTCAGTGTTAAACAGCTCACTTTTATTGTTTTACTTCTTAAACTAGTGGGGGCTTATTATGAAAGACAGGGCAGTGTCTTTCCTTCTACTTGTGGTTTGGCAATAGTCCTCACTAGAATAAAACTAGAAAATGGGTCAGAAAGAGGCGGAATGAGCGTACCAGCCAAAGTCTCACCTCTTCTCAGAATTTAACAGTGTGAAGTTGCATAATGCACACATACCTGTTGCATTATAATGGTAAGAACTGTCACCAAGTAACTAGCAGTTTCAGTTTCAGGATTGTTAAAAGCTTGTATGCTTCAAATAAAAGTATCTAGGAGCCCAGTTTTTAGGTAAATATTCATATTTTCTTGCTTATTTAGGTGGATGCTTCAGAGGCAAACACTGCAGAAAATTTCCACATCAATTTCCTCATTTAATCAGACCTACTTCCCAGGAGTGGTACACAGGAAGAGCTTCCACAGACTCCTACACCCACCACGTTACAGCTGTGACAAAACAGAGTATTTGACTGTGGGTCAAATGTGAGGCTGTAAGGCCAAAAAGTCACATATTTTGCAATAGGCTATGAATATGCCTTGACAAGCAGCACAGGTCTGAATTTCTCTTCTTCCTCCCACCAGAAAAAAAAAACCAACACAACAAACCAAAACCCCAAGCCCAAACCAAACAAACCAATCAGATCTTTCCACCCTCAGAGAACATACTTCACATACATATTCCAGAACATACTTCACTAGGGCTTGTCAAGAACTCCCAGTACCTCGTGCAGGAAGCAGTAACAAAGTCCAAAGGATCAGACTTATTTACAATACAACTTTACACACATAAACACTCACTAATCTATTAAAAAGAGCACAGCAGCCATTAAAAAAAAAACAAAACAAAACAAAAAACAAAACAAAAAAAAACCCAACCAAAAAAACCCCAAGAAAGTAGAGTGGAATACAAATAGAATTCTCAGGCTAAATTACTGAGTATTTGTGAAAGATCCCAAGCAAACAAACCAGGTAAATCAAACAATCCCAATGATGACTGCAAGTGAGACAGCCCATGCAGACAACTGCTGCTGTACAGGTTAGAAATGCATCAGTCACGCTCCCTACTTCTATCAGATGCACATTCTAGAAGTACTTGTGATGGATTCACTCTTCCTCTGCCTTCATTTAGTTCAGCAAAGCACAAAATGAGAGGCCACTGATCATGAACAAGGGCTGAGTGTTTACCGGCCTTTCTTATCTCCTGCAGAAACTGGCAGATGCCACTGGCAAAGGCTGGTGCCACAGGTTTCAGCTTTGCACAGCTTTTCTTAAATCTGCAATAGACTGAGATAGAATAAATGAACTAAAACATACCAATAAGAGCATTATGCTCAATAAGAGCATACCACCAATAAGAGTAATGCTCTAACTAGGAACCTAGGTTATGAGAGTAAGCTAATGCTATTCAGAGAACATGTTAGCCTACTAGCAATAGAAGAGAACTACTGGTGGATAAGTTGTTCAAAAATCTGTAATGAAACCCGTATGACATTCACAGGTGCCTTTTAGAGTGCTTGGGCAATGTAGCACCTATTGCAGTGGAGGGTTTAACACATTTGGCCTTCCACCTCCTCCCATGCAATGAAACATAACCTTGATGTTCCCCATTGTTACACCCTCCCTGCAAGCCACCATATCCCATCATGTGTCATTCCACATCTATGTATAGAATAAAATGACACTGTATAGTACATGGCTACATGCAAGCACATTATATGACTTCTAGAAAGACAGACTCATAGCTTACTGATACCTTGGTAGATATAACACTTTGCCACTCTAGTGGCAAATACTATTTAAATGTTACAGCTACTTAAACAGAGCCTTTCTCCCTCTCCCAAGTTTTCACACCAGCCACATAGAGTTGCCTCAGCTCAGGAGGGTTCCTATGGCAGGTGCAGCACAGCCAGCTTGTGACCTGAAGACAGTACAGGAAGCCCACCCATCCAGGAAGGGAACCAAGTGTGATTATTGCTGGCAGCTTACTTCCTTTCTTGAGAGGGGAAGACAGATGCTCCCAGCTTGGGAAGCACCCCAAGCTGCAGCACCTGGAGATTGCCACTAGTCTGCTTTAGACCCAGCAACAGGAATCTGCGCTGTAAGTCGTCCATGCCCTCAGCTGGAACAGCAGCACCAGCACGCAGGAACCATGAGCATGCTGCTACCCACGCTGATACTAACCACCACTAGGCATCACCCTTTTTGAAGTTGACAAAACATGCTCAAATCCAGCAAGACCCTCTTCTGCAGCAAAACTCTGCACTAAGAAGGGAGGAGACAATGTTCCAAGGGGAAGAATGGGAAAATAAAAGTGCAACTTGGAGAATGCCACTGTAAAGCAATCCGGCAGCGTGTGCTTGTCTGCTACTAGGCCCAAAGAAAATTGGGTGCTAAAAGTATTGTATACCCATCCTAAAAATAGATCAAGGAGATAGAAAAGCAGCCAGAGTTTTGTGAATAATTGTTTTTCTAACTGCAAAGCTCAAGCAATTCTGTACCATGCTAAAGGTTTAACTGGAGTTTGAAGAAAAATCTTCACTTTTAAAATGTATTTCTAACTGAGCAAGAGTTAATCCTTGCAACAACAAAGAGTTTAATTAGAGCTACCTATGAAACCTATCATCCCCTGGGGTGAACAGTCACGAGCACAATAACAACCACTTGTTCTGACACTGCTGCTACTACAGATTCTCAGGAACACAAAAAGGTTAAAGACATTATGTGAGACAGGTCCTTTAAATAGGAAAGATGGACTATGACTACTTCTTTAAGACATTCAAAACACATTTGTTTCTCTGCAGTCATCAACATGGAACCCCCTGACTGCATTACTGCAGAGACTTCTTCCACATCTATCTGTAGAGGACCTCATGCTTTAGCAAGGCAGTAACATTTTGGGCAGCAATTTCAGTTATTATTTTATCATGTCCAAGTAAGCAGGAGCTCCACAGCTTCTGCTGAAACAGCACCACCACAGCGCTGAAATGGCACACTGAATTACTTATTTACTCTAGATTACACGAAGAATATTCAGCCCCTTTGAATAAGGCTAGAGGGAGTATGGAGTGCTTAATTTTGAGAATCAACAAAAAATAATTAATGACTGCTTGAAAGGAGCATGTACATTCCCATCCCCTGCAGTGGGTCTGTGCCCTGCCATTTCAGAAACCCGACTGCAGTTCTCCCTGCCGTACTGTGGCAGGAGCACATGCCAGCACAGGTACGCACTCACAGCTGGTGCTGAAGGAGGCGTGCCTCGACACCCTGGAAACAACTCAGCCCTTTTCCCCCAAAAACGGAGCTTCTCGCCCGCGCTGCTGTGGACCACGGTGGCTGTGGAAGCAGGCAGCTAGAGCTGGGGTATGCACAGGCTAAGCTCCCTTACCGCATTACGGTCCCTGCTGCAACGAAGCGGCTGGAGGGAGAGCTCTGCTCGGGCGCAGCGTGCCGGCAGACCCCACCGCTCTTCGGGTGGGGATGGCCCCAGAGCACCCAAATCCCTACAAATCTCTGAGCCGCTCCCACTCCGCAGCAGGCTTCCCGCGCCTGGATTTGCGGGGGCTGCATCGATTCCCCCCTTCCTTTACCGAATGAGGACGCCGGAGAGCTCCCCGATTGCCGTTAATAAACAGGATTGTTTCCCTGTCCCGGAGCCCAAGCAGCTGGCCCGCAGCAGCTTCGCGTCTCCCGGCAGGGCCGGATCCGCGGCTCCCCCCGGGCCAGTGGGCCCGGCAGAACCCCTTGCCGCGGTCGGTGGCGGGGGCTGCCCCGGTGCACACGTACCTCTGCAGGGGCATGACTTCGCAAGCCATGCTGGCCATCGGGACACCCGCTCCGCTTCTCGCCTCGCTTGCCGCCGCGCCCACAGCGCCGCCAGCGCCGCACCGCGGGGAGTCGGCGGCGCGGCCCGGCCCCGGGGAGGGGCGAAGGGACCGCGGGCCCCGGTTGGCGGCTGACGGCGACCGCCTCACCGCCAAGAGCCCGGGCCGGCCCCTCTCCCTGCCGCCGGTGAGCGAGGGACACCCGCCCCGCGCCCGGCCCTAGCAGACACAGGTTAACCGGCAGAGGTTTAGGATGTGCGGTTGGTCTTGCAAGAAATGCCACAAGCTGACGGGTAATTCCTACAGGATACCTTTTACCAAAAACATCCCACAAGGTCTTTTGTATCCCTTCTAGGAACTGTAACCGGCTCGGCTTTCTTCCCAAATGTTACCCCAGGTGATACATAGTCACACACAACCTCTCCCGCTACCGGAGGGACCTCTTTGAGCAGCCGTGTTTAGTGGAAGGTGTCCCTGCTCATGGCAGGGGGCTGGAACTAGATAATCCTTAAAACCCCTTCTAACCCAAACCGCTCCGTGATTCTGCAGCCACTGTCTCTTCTCTGGGGGCGGGGGGGGGGAGGGGGGGGAAGCCCATAGGCAAGGCACAGGGCATATACCTAACCCACCCAAAGCTCTACGATACCATCACCACGCTACTGGTATCATCATGATACCCCCTCTGCCAGCTGCACTCAGCCACACTGCTGTACACACATGCCTTCACTATACCTAGGTGTCTACAGGAGCTGGCACAACTGGCCCAACTTACCATTGCTCTGTGCTGCTGTAGATGCTACTGGGGTTCAGAAGGTTTGTAGTGTATCTGGCCAACCGATTTGGACACACAGCAGAGAAGTATACGAGAGCTCTTCACTTAACATGTGAAATGGAGAGAGAAGTGTTGCAGAAGCCAAACTTATTTTTACTGAGGCTACCAGGGGCCACCCTCAAGTGCTCCAGCTTCTACATCTGTGGCTGCTGACCAAATACTGCTCTGAAACAATGAAGCACACCATTTTATTTTTGTTGAAATTCAGGCTGGGAAGAATGGTAACAGAAGAACCCCACACAACTAGTGTGCTACCTCCCAGGACACAGCAGCCTTGGAAAACAAACAACACTCAATCCCTAAGAAGGTCTTGCACTGAAAAGTTTGGTGGCTGCTGAAGGAGCATACCCGCAGTTTTACTGCTCTCCTTTGCACCTCCTCTTCCCAGAATGCCTAAGGAATTGCCTTCAATCTCCCCTGACACTGAACAGAAACACTTCTGGTGCTGCCTTCCCTGTGAAAAGTTACAACCTGCCACACTTTTTGACGGGGAATCTCAAATTGATAAAGGGACATAAAAGAAAGGATCCTATCAACACTTTAGCTCTTAAAACCCTAATTCAGCACTAGGTGGTAAAAAGCTAATTCTGGCACAGCTGGATATGCCAATCTTCAAAAATACGGGTTGATATTGAAAGTATTGTCGTCTTCAACCCCAGCAAGGGCTGGCACTAGTTTAGGAGAAAGCTGTGGCAAAAGCTTAGTCCATAGGCTTCCATACAGATGTAGGTCATGGGAATTAAACACGAGCTCCATGGGCCTTCTGGAGAAACAGCACACTTACAGGTCAGCAGAGGGTATCAAACACTTCACAGGGACGCCAAACAGATCGTGACCTTTCTCAGGAGGAGGCAGAGGCATTTTCTGTCAAAAACAAGAGCAGCAGGCAGCTGCAGCCTCAGAAAGTGGAATAGAGACACAAGGATCGATGGAGAAGTGGCTCCGCTTCAGTACACTGAATTGTTTAATATTTGCTCTTGTCAGCAGGCTGGCTGGAAGAAGTGCATTAGTAATGCTGCTGCCCGATGCCTCAGTACGAGCCTGTTCTGCTGAGCCACAGTCAATGCCAAGCACAGCACAGGGCCCCTTTTTAGGAAAGTCAGCAGTGCTGATAAAGCACTCTGCCATCATGGAACTGGGCTGCTCTTATCTGTGGCAATTAAATGAATATCTTGATGACTTCCTATTAAATTAAATGAGCCATATGTGCTCTTAAGCAACTAAAACCATGAGAGAAAGATTTTATTCTGATACGTAAAACTGCTTCAGTATAAAACAAAAACACCTTGTTCTGTTTCACAAGCTGACAATAAATCAAATTGACTCTTCCTCAGCAATCTTTTTTTATACATACACACAATTATTCCTAGATCATTACGCTTCTATAAAACTGAGTGTTACCATCAGGATGCCAATAAAAACAAAATTAATTTTCCACATTTAACTAAGGACCCATCTTCATGGGGAAGGAGTCAGGGTTCTCCAGAGCAGCTTGCTGAATAAACAGAAGTGGAGTAACTCAAGTAGCTGTCCTCTGAATTTATACCCAAGCTCTTTTGTTGTAACTTTCATGGGACCTGCCTGCAAAAACAAGCTTAAAAGTACTAAGATCCTCAACAAAGAATTCACTAACAAAACAGATGCTGTAATAACCACAAAGAATAATTTATGGACTAGCACCAGTGAGGAAGGTTAGTGCATGGCACCATGCTAAAATCAAACAGATGCCCTGGGAGAACATTAATGATGCCCAGGGCTCCCAGCACCATCAGCATCTTCAGATCCACCTTCTGTTTTTGTTTTCTTTTGGAGTCTCCTCAATGGTGTATCAGTTCTCTCTCCTTCCTTGTCTGCCTCTCACAACTCCTTCGTTCTTCACCTCTCCTGTCCATGAGTAGGACCACAAGCGATGTATTTGTGGCACAAAACAGGCAGACAAAAGCTGCAAGAAAACTGCAGTCTTATCTCCAAACAATTCCGCTTCCTTCTCACTGATGTTTACATTTAATCCAACTTGCTACTCAACAGAGGCAGGAATTCCTACCCTCCCCCTGCCCTCTTACACCCTTTTAAACTTGCATAATTCGAGATGGGTTATCACATATGAAAACTGAGATTATACAGCATTTTGTTTTGGATTTGTACTTGTCGAATTTATTCTCCCACATCAACCGTGGAAAACAAAACCTCATCTGCAAATTTCGTGCAACTCTTGCATTCCTATTCTTCAGAAAGGCCAGAGTCATCTGTTGGCAGCAACAATGCTCCACAGTGGCTATTTATGGTACCACCAAACACATAAAGAATGGGGAAGATAAAACCCTTTCAGAACACGCACAGCATCCCTTCCATTGACTGTATGGTCTTTAGTGTACTGCTAATACTTTAGTAAAATAGACAGCAAAGAATAATTTCTCTTCCAACCCAAACTGCTCTGTGATTCTATAGCCACTGTACTCTCTCTGGGGTGAGTGGGAAGTCCATAGGCAAGGCACTGGGCATGCACCTAGCCCACCCAAAGCTCTATCGCCAGGCTACAATACCAGCAACAATACCCCCCTTTGCCAGCTGCACCCAGCCACGCTGCTGCAGTACCAACACAGACCGCTACACTTCAGCACCTACAGATAAGGCAACACCTGGGTTCAAGTTATTTGTTTTGCAAAGTTCTAACTGAGATTCAACAAAGGAAAAAAGACACTGGCTGGAACTAAATATGAATAATCACTTCTCTCCATTACCATTGATGTTTAAAGAATGAACACATGTTTGGAAATGAAGTGTCATGCCAATCATCATTACTGAAGGGCTTTCTCCTCTTTCTTTCCTTTTCATACTTAGCTGCAAACCAGGTAATTTTCTCAGCATATGAAGCAACAATAGAAGAGATTCTATGAACAGCACCAGAGGATATGAGAGATAAGTGATCTAGGTAATGGATTTTATAAGGATGTGGCCATGTCTGCCTCCTGAAAAGCAGTTATCCCTTGCCTCACTGCACTGTCATACACAAATTAGATACTCTTAATAAAAAAATATCTTGCCTGGTCTGATAAAATCTGAGGGTTTTTAAGCTGCTGCAGTTCTGCTCAATACCACCAATGTATTCAAACACTGTTTACTAACTTACGCAATAATTTCCCCCTGGCAGAAACATGAAACACAAAGCAAAGATATCATTGTGCTGAAAACTGAAGAATGCACTTTTCAAAATACCACCGATACAACATTTAAAATGCTATTATTTATGTACACATACATGCATTGACACATGCATTTTCCTTTTTTAGAGTATCTATGCATATAAACATCTGCAATTATAAATGATAAACACCCTGGAAAATCTCCCTAGGGCCAGAAGATTTGTGTGCACACAAGAAATAAGCGAGTCACATGTAAAGAGAAACCATATTTGGAAACTGTAGCCCTTCATGTCCAAACAAAGCACACAGACAATTAAATAGGCCCTGTCCAAAAGAGCACAGCCTAGAAGAAAGAACAACTAGTATGTCAAAACCAGAATGTAGTAAAAGGGGATCCTCAGAAAGGGGGTAAAAGTACTAATGGTGACTTTCCAAGGCTGTTGCTGAGCCCTGTATCACTTAATGCTCTTATCAATGATCTAAAAGGAAATGTAAAATAATACCAGTGGTGCTTTTTGTAGGTCATGTGCAAGCCAGTACTAGAAACTTCATAGTTACATAGAGGAGTCAAATATAGGGACATTATACAAGATGATGGGTAGGTACCACTGGGGGACAAAATGTCACACCAGATCAGTATTTCTATCCAAGCCCTGAGTGATTGTGTGACTCAAGAAATTAACATCGTCCTTGGAGGCAACATGAATACCACACGGAAAAGGTGTGTAATGTCTGTATTTCCTATTCGGGTGGTTGCTACAGAAGAGTTCAATCAGTTCAGGAATTCCCATTCCCAAGCAAGTTGTAAAACCCTGAATAGTGCCCAGAGATAACCCATGAAGCGAACACAAGAACTAAACCTCACACACTCAGTGCTTTTCAAAGAGAATGGCCCATGCGTGCAGGAAACATTAATATTTTACCTAGTATTCACAAGCTGAACAAGATCCAATGCCTGGGAGTCAAAGACAGACAAATGATGACTAAAAATGAGACATTTTTAAACAGTGAGGATAATGAACTACAGATACAATTCATCAAAGATGATGGTAAATTTTTAATGCTCTTACAACTTACAGTTGCCTCTGTTTAGGAACCACAAGCCTCGAATGTAATTTGCAGAACTCCCTTATGCATTTTCTTAACTAACACTCCTCTTGCCCAAAAAAGAAGCAGGTTGCTTGCAGTTGACTTCACTTTACCCCTTTTATTTTTTGCAGTGGCACACAAATACAAGTATTGTTGGCATATCTGTGGGAAATATACTGGGTTTTTTTGCACTGCAGCTCTTCTGTTCCTTCTTATAACTTGGATGGCAAATTATCTTTCAAACAAAGCTAGTTAAAATCCATTAAGGAGAAAACATATTCCACAATTGTTCCTTAAGCTTGCTGGGACAGGCGAAAAGTAAACAGCAAGCTGAAAGCTTCTCAGAGCTTCAGGTTCTCAGAGTTCCTGATCTCAGCCAACAGATAAGCATGCAAGCACATTTCTCAGCAAGAGGGACACCCCAAGCTCCCAGGAGACCTGGGTTAGCTGCTGTGGCTGCTCCTCATTAAGCAGCAGTGTCCTTTGCAAGCACTGCCACACCCGCTTGTCAGCTGCTTTAAGTTGTTCCAAAGGACTCTCGCCCCACGGGACAGCCCAGAAATCATTTCTTGGCCTCCCTCCTGGAGAAGGGGGAGGACTGGGAGTAGGTTCCTAAAGGGTTTTCTGGGAAAGCATCAAGTAATGAATGGTCGTGCCAGCTAATCTGCTGTGGGAACGGGGTAAAGCATGCTGTGCAGCAGGTCACCAAGTTCTTCACTTGCACCAGTTAGTTCAAGTGCCAGAGCATGGGAGAGCAAGCAAACAAACAAGAGTCTGGTCATGTACAAGGTATTTTCAAAGCAGGCTTTTTCCAAAGCTTTGCTAATCTAATGCAATTCCTAAATATTATTGTCTAATGAAACTTCTCCCACCCTCCTAAACCACTTTTTTTATAAAATGGTCTGCACAAAGATCCTTTAAAAATTCAGCTGTTTCAAACTAATGAGAATGTTTGTCACAGAAAACACTGAAGAAAACAGTATTCTTCAGCAAAAAAGAGTCTACATTTTTTAAATAAGCCTTTGGTACTCCCTGAACTATTTATACTCCCCAGCAAAAAATGTCACTGGTTCCACAGTTTCCCACCTTCCAAAAATATCCTTCCAATTCCCTACAGAATTACTATCCTTTGAACTCCATGCCTCTGAACCCACCATGTTTCCTACTTTCTAAAAGATCTTCAACCAAAATGCTTGTAGTTCACCCCAAGCCTTCTCAAAATAACAACCATATCAGAAGGGGCTGAGCAAAGTGGAGGAGCAGGCCATGCCATTCATGTTTGGTGCACGTGGCTTTTTACTCCACTGAAAGATAAACTGTCGTCTGTATTGGCAAGAGAGGCAGCCTGGCAGAGTTACCCTCCAGAAACCCCCCCTAGAAATAGCTCCTCTTCTTCAGCTAATGATGTAACTGAAAGGAGTCCTCTTCCTGCACAAGTGCCCCAGCAGCCAACCAGGCTCCCCAGAGAGATGGTGGGAAAAGATGACTATGCGGAAGAGACCAAGTCTGGCTGGGAAGCACTAAAAGAGTGAGCTGCATGAGAACAACTCCATCTCTGCCTAGAGCTACAAGATGCATCTGCCAAGGAAGCAAAGGACATCCTGGATAAAAGACAACTCTGACCAGATCTATTAAAACCTGACTATATTTGGCTGGAGCACAGCCCTCTCAGTCCAGCCCCAAGCCTTTTACCTGCACCCAGCTGTACATCAAGAAACACAAATTACTGTTTATGTGCTGCCAGATACAATGATGCTGGGCTCAGTCAGCTCAGCTCACTGCTCTGCCCTTTATATGCAACATCAGCTTTGAGTCTAACCACTCCATATGTGTCCAGGCTGTGCAAATGCTCTCCTACCCTGCCGCAAGCCAGTCTGAGCAATGTTAGGAGTGGCAAAAGCACATGCTGAATGGAAACAAAGCTCAGTGCAAGCCTGTATTTAGTTACCAGGAACATTCAAAATAACAACAGAAAGGGTAGGTAAGCTTGCAACTTTCCAACCCACCTTTCACTGTGCTGGCATAAAGTCCAAGCTTTTCTATCCAAGGGGCATAAATCCAGCAAAAGCTAATGAGAGCTTGGAGTAAACTTATTTTCCATGATGCTCAATAGCCCTCTCAGAATGGTGGTCACTTGATTATTCCCTCCCCCCACCCCAATTTGACACTTTCTGGAATTTCTGGGTTGGTTTTTTTTTTGTTGTTTGTTAGTTTTTTTGTGGTTTTTTTTGTTTTGTTTTTGAAGGAAACATTTATAAACTTTATAAAACATGGCGCACTGTTAACAGTGCTCCCAAGAGAGTAATCATTTCATGGTGGTTAGGTGGTTCCTAACCATAATGCAGGATGGTTTACAATACAATAAAAATGTTATTTTATTAGATGTTAATCCCTCCCTACGTGACTCAAACTTTCTGAATGCTGAGAGCTTGGAGACTGTGAAAGGGCCTGTGGAACCAGTGATGGAATCTCCTGTTTCCAGTAGTCCTGTCAAAGCCTTAATGACTGGAAGTCATTAACACTCAAATGGCCTCTAGTAATTTCTTTGCCATTACCTAGTGGCTTCTCTTTGGAGTCATCCCTAGTGCAAATACACTTCTTACAGCAGGTGCAGAATGAAAAGGAAAGCTTTGGTACAGAAACAGAACTATCTTCATACTTCCAAACTGCAATCCTCTCGGAACAGGAGGAAGGCCAATGTGAGAAAGTGCGCTTTGCAGATAATCAGTCAGCTTGGGATCACATTCCTCAACAGATAAAATGAGAGGAAATCTCTCATGGTCACTGACCATGAAAGAGGAGGATTTTACAACAGTGAAAAAGCTCAGGGGCAGATAGATGCAAGCAAAGTGACAAGAGCAGTGAGTGACACCCTGCCCTGCCACCCCCAGACGTTTTGTATTAGTCAGCCAGCTGACCACCTCGATTAAAAATACACACGTGTGTCATGGGAAGTCACAGCTGAACTCCAACAGCCTACACTGCAACGTGCTGAACACAGCGTCCAAACGCACAGCTCTTTCAGCTCAACGGGAAATGGCAGCAGCAAACAAGCCTGGCTGAGAACTCTATGACCTCTGCCCACTGATCTTCCTGTGCACTGCCTGCAGGACGCAGGCCCAGGTCCCCTCTGGGGAGCCGCACAGGAAGGAGCACCTCACTCACAGCTTCAGGTGGTAGAAAACTGCTTGCTCTGCAAAGCTACCGGAAACAAGGCACGCACTGCTGAGCCTCCTTAGCTGAACAATGCACCAGCCACTTCAATAGACAGGCTGAGGAAGTTAAAGGAGAGGGAACTACCCACTGCAGTAGGAATACATCAAGTAGCAGTGCAGAGGCTCTGCCCCTTTCCTAGTTGTAGTAAGACAGGTTAGAGATGGGTGCCTCAGGTTTTGTAAACACCAATATTAAAAGCTCAAAGACTTCCAGGGCTGGCTTAAATTCTTTATCCACTGTGTGTTCTCCCATAAGAGGCCACTGATCCTTGTGTCTGAAAATTATTTTAGAATTTTCACAGATGTTTGCACCTGATTTCCCACTGCGAAGACCATTATCTGACCCAGCTGGTACCAGAAAGCCACCAGCCTCATGAGATGAAGGGACTTTCTCCTCACAGTGAAAGCAGACACAAAAAATGGAACGAGATTACAACAGAAAGAATCCTTCTAGCTGAGAGGGCAATGCCTGAAATATAGAAAGGGAGTCAGTTTTTTCAGCTTTGTTACACAATTGCTGTGAACTTACTGTAGTTCCTTTCTGGTTTCTAAGGCTGCTGGATGCTGTCCCAGGAAACAGGAAAAACCAATATACTTGGCTCATGGACTGAAAGAACAACTTCTGTTTCCATATGCACGTTATGGCATTAAAGTGCTGCTTTCTACATCTGTCAACAGATCTTTGTTTCATTTATGATTCTTGTTGCTTCCACGATGAACCTCTGCTTCTGTGGCACATGACAGGGCATCAGATTCAAAATGTTTTCCATCCCACAGGTCATAATTTGTCATTCTCTTTGCACAGAGAGGGAAACAGGAAGCTTTGAATAGTGAAATGGACAAAGCCGAATCTAAAGGAGTAACTTGTGCAGGGTGGAAAAGAGAGCGCAAATGCTTGGAAAAGTAAACTGAAATACACCCAGGTGACTTGCATGGAAAAAGATCTACATAATTACATGTTTCTGTGTCTGTCATTACATCTCTACCTACAGCGGAGAAAAACCCTGGAAGAGCTCAGACCACACCCTGACTTGCCATTCACAGTCACCTACCTCAGTGAGACCCATAAATCACATTTCTTTGTGGCTGTGTTTTTTAGAAAACTGAATGCTTTTCTTAACAACTCATTATTAAGGCAGTTCCTACTGCCAGCATCTCACAATGCAAGAAAGAAGGGAATTGATTGCATAGGAGGGTGGAGACAAATGTACTCTCAAAGTTAAGTGAGTCAGCTTGGAAAAACTAACTCAACACAACCTAAAGAGAGACAGTGACAAACAGCAACAATACCTTACACACAGAAAATCCTCTCTGAGGGCTCAGAGCAGGGACCACCAGAAGCTGCTGCTGAATGATGCAGAAGGCAACTGCCCTTACCACCTCCTCACTGGCCTCATTCCAGACCTTTGCTCCTTTCCTGAGCAGTTTTGCTGAAAAGTCCATGGCTATAGAGTCCAGGGCAGCCTTGTCAGCTGCCTGGCTGCAATCCCTTATGTAAACCTGGCAGCTAGGCTCCTGAGTGATAAGGCAAATTATTGCTTTGGTTAGGGACTGAATGTACTGGCACGACAGACTTCAAAAACAAAAAAACCCAAACCTAAACAAAAATAGTCAGCTAAGCAAATAACACCAGTCCCCCTCTGCTTAATTTGTTCTGGCAACAACAGGCACCCAAGTTCTTATCACATGCCAGATAATAATGGTAAGTTTTAGCTTGTCTTGGTTTTAAACCGCAGCTGCTAAAAGAAATGCCAACAAACAGGGGAAGTGTTTATAGTAAGCACAAACTTCTCAGTGTACAAATACATGTGTTTTTATATCTCAACAATTAACAGCAAGAACATGGAGTGGCATTAAGAGGGTGCAGCAGGGTACACTAACCCAATCCTTACTTTAGGAAGGCAACTACAGCACGTGAAGCCTTGACTTGCAGGACACAGGCCAGATATAAAGACCTCTGTGAACAAAAGGTTGATATAAACAAACCTTCCCTTTGAGAACATGAGCATGTTAGAAAGCCGGAACAGGGTATCTATGCTGGCAAATCTCACTGCAGCTGTGACTGCAGCCACAAACACGAATTTATGATCTTTGACACACAAAGACAAGGCTAGAAAGTACTGGAGAGGGCAGGCTGCTTACTGAACAACTGTAGTGGTTGCTCTAAGCTTTGGTTCTCAGGAACTGCACAGTGTTTTTCACAAAGTTTGACCGCCATACATGCACCCATAACCTAGCACCTGACCACTACTAGCAAGGAAGGGTACCTGGCTGCACTCCTCTGATCAATACATAACAGCATTACAAACTGCAGGGTGCCCTCTCACTGGGGGATGCTCCTTCAAAACTGTATCAGAACTGCAAAGAGATGCAGCTCTAGGTAGAATAGCCATATGCAACAGCACAGCATATTTCAGTGCCCTTTCCTGAGCAAAAGATCCAGGACATTGATAACAAAAGTCTGCAGACAGCAGGCACCTCTGAGCCAGCATAAGCCAAGAGATTTCTGCTCATCAACAATCCCCTGCCTCACATTTTGGCTGCAGGAAGCATTTTCCCTCCTGCCTGAAGGTTATCTCTTCGCTTGTATATGAAGTTTTGCACCAAAGGCTTGTAAGAGGCCCTCCTACCTTTGTACTCACTTACATCTTAATATATCCTTACATAAGACCCAAAAAGGGACTCTGAGCTTCACAGACCCACAAGCCCATTCTAGCTCCCTCTCCCTGAAGGTCTGGTAAGATCCCAGGGAGCCCTGGTCCCTTCTGCCTAGTCCCAAAGCTGCTGCCTCCCCTGGCTCATGAGGTTTGCAGTGTGGATCTTGCGGCTCTCAACCAGGTAAAGATAAAGTATGTGTGTGGTTCCCATGGTCTGAAAGCTTGGCTGGCCTGCTCTAAAGCTCTGCACAGGAGCTCTGGCAAAAATGAGATAAGCCTCACAGAAATACATATCAGGCTGCATAATGCCTGCAGACCTTCATGCTTCTTTCAGAGAACTCTTGTCTCCTGTCCCTTCCTTTCTTTCTCTCTTTCTCCACTGTTTCAGGATTTACTCAAAGACTGCATTACAGGTATGGTTTCCTGCTACTGCCTAATGAACAGTTTGTCCTGGGCATACAGATGTAATAATGAGGCAACTTTTAAGAGGACACATACATTAGGTGCTAGTGGGGATTATGGGTGCATATAGTTAATCCATTTATTTTGGTGAGAAAAAAAGAACATATCAACTTTACAAATACAATTTTCTTAGGATAACAGGTGTGAACAGAAGGTGATATAGATTTTACACTCTGCACTATGTTTTGACTGCTACTGATGTATCACATTAATTCAAATGACAGCAGCACCTTCAAAAATTTCCTGCCATGAGGAATCATACCTGTTAGAAGGCATAACATGACTTCAATGTTTAAAGAATTGGTAAGCTATTCTAGAAGACACAATCGTAACTGTAGCTGCTACTTATTATGCAGATCTTCATTTTAAGGTTAACTATATGAAGACACATGCTGAGAGGCATTTTAAATAGTATCAAAATTAACTAATCGACCAGAAGTCCTTCACTTTCTCCCTAAAGACCTCTGCTCTAGCGTCAAATGAAACTGACTGAGGTGGTGGGAGGGGGGGGGCCTTACAGGCTTACTGTGTGAAGCTTTTTCTTCACTGTTACACTTGCGAGCCTGCTAAAGGTGGAGTTCGGTATCTACTGTTCTGTGCAGCCCTTCATCCTCTTCTAATCCACTCTTATCACAGTATCTGAGCATAGAAAGGGAACAAACCACAGGCGTTTTCATGAGACAGCAAATGATTATCATTGCCAAGAACAACCTTTATTCTTTTCTAACAAAGATCGTATGATAGCTGAGCAGATACAGTCATTTCACTAAAATGTATCAGATAATTACATATAATTAATGATAACATTTATTTAAGAACTGTTAGTACCTTGTGACATAACCCCCCTCAACAAGAACAGTAGTGTGTTTGCAAAGCATTTTATGATCTAGGTCAGATGCCAGAGTCCTTTTGCTGAAAAAAGGTGAAAACTCCCAATGTAGTCTTGCACTGAGATGATACCAGGTAATATCTCAGTGTGAGCCTAGGTTACACAGGAGTGACATAAGGCTGCCAACAGCATGTTTAAGAACACTCCTGATATATCAGCACACTCCATTAACGACAGAGAATCTGGGTTTCTGACTGTTGCACAGGCAGCTGTCCCCTAAGTGTATTAGGTCTACAAGAGACCTCTCTTCCCTCTTAGAGATGGTCCAAGGCCTCCTCTCCATCCTGCCCTGCCCAACAACCTGCCATCCTGGAGCACGGTTGAAAAGAGCACTATCTATTCCTTCTTTGGGAGCAGCACTAGATCACTGACAGAAGTACTGGAAGCTAACAGCAGTGCAGATTCTCAGTTAAGTAAGTACATACAAACGTGTGACACAGGACAGCAAATGAGGGCATTATTGAACAAAATGGGACTGCAAAAGAATCAATGTCTACAGCTTATTAGTTTCCCAGGTAAAATAATAAATGCAGACAGAGATGAAACATCATCTGAAGGCTTGAGCATTGAGATTAGGCTTCTGCCTAATTACAAACACATCTCATTTGGTGCTGTGCGAGTGGCTGCATGGTTCTGAGTTACTGGCTAGCCTAACTGTCCCATACTTCAACAGTACTCTTCTAAATAATCACAAATTGATGGGAAAGTATGAATTCCTACAGCAAATAATTGTTTTTTGAGAACTGTTCTCCTGAAATAATCACATTTTTTTGGGGCACCTCATAAGCACATCAGTCACACGTACCATCCCAGACACGAAACTCGTAAGTCCTTTGTTTCAACTTGATTTTCCTTTACACCTTGTAACATGTAATGGAGTACGGGCAGGGGCACACTCTCTGCCAAGCTCCAGAGTACCAATGCAAGAGGCTGTAACATCTGACCCAGCCCCAGCTGCTGGGCCTTCTCTTGCTGGTAGAACTGTATTACCTTCTCAGTTTTGCCAGTTGACCTACTTTGATAATTGTTTCCTCACTCATCTCAGTTAAAAGGACCTGGATTAATGAAGATGTGTAAATGAACCTAATGTTTTCTGGCTGCAGGAGTCTTGGGGGCAGGTTTGGGGACAGTAAGCCTCACAGCTGATGCAGGTAGAAGTTAAAGAGCATGTGTGCCTGCGAGGGCTAGAAACCAGATTTGGCATCTGTGCTTCACCACTATCACAATTCAAAATCTGGTGTTTCTGCATCATTTCCTAACTCATCCCACCATTATTATAATCAAAATCTGGTGCTAGTGCATAATTTGCCAACTCATCTCATAAGGTGAGTGCTGTCTGTCTCTGCTAGTGCTGAGAATAGCACGCGTCTCCTGCTGACACAGTGAAGTCACTCAGTTACGTGTCTGGCAGCACTGCCTCTGCTTTGTGTTCTGCCTTGGTATGCAGAGACGCCGTGGTATCGTGTTTCATGACATGTAAATAGCACTATTCCCCACATTAGGCCAATCCCATATTTCAGTAGCATACAGCAATTTCCCACAGTAACCTGAATCCTTTATGTGCTGCACTAGACACAAGAAGACAGGGAACGACAGATTCAATTCAATATGCTGAGAACAGCAAAAATACACTGGTTCAGTGAGATCTTCAGTGAAGAACTTTACAACAAACTAAACTGCCAATTACCTGTTTGCTTCACTGATAAAGTGCCAACAATCAAAACTCAAGATTCTCTTTTAGATGCTCTAGACAGACAGACTCTTACAGATGAATTCAGACAGATACAGACAGGTACTCTTTGTTCTCTGTCTTGTCTGAACAACACTAGTACTTATCATTATTCCTCCCAGAAAGAAAAAACCCTCAAAAGCCCCTTCCTTTTTGGATTAAGAATGGGAATAAAATCAACTATCTGTTAAGACCTAAAAGGGGAAGATCAAACATGCTTAACTACTACTACACCTTACATTTTGGTTGCATCTTGTGCTCGGTGTAATTTCTAGTGCCTGATCTTAGATCAGTCCTGTCCATCTGCACTCCTTTACCAACCAGCCCACCTTCATATGCTTGAAAATTTATAATGAGAAGGCAAACTAAAGCACAGAGCTTGGCTTTGTAAGGAACCCGTTGGAATGTGTGGCTTTAACAAGGATATGCATGTTAATTTGCCTTATACCCCAGCATACTGACTTTGTAAGCATGAAGCTGGAGGTGCAGGTACAGAACAAACACAAAGGAAAAAAGGACCACTAACCTGGAGAAAAACACATCACTGTTAATGAAGGAAATTTCATCTGTTAAATCCATCTCCTTCCAACATGAACCACCATCTGCCAATCGGAGGCTGACCTGAGGTATTCCATCTGATAGGCTTGGTTGTGGCACTAGGCATGTTTGGCTGGATCCTTCCATTGTGGGCTTTGTCATCTACAGAAGTAAAGAGAGAGAAAAATGAAACATGAAAGGAAGAAAGGACAGAGCAGCCTTTTCAGATAATCTAACAAAAAGACATTCCATACCAGTGTATAAACAACAAAGAATATGACAAGGTGAGAAATAACAGTATAAAATACATATGAATCAGACATTCTGTTTGATAAAGACTATTTAAAGAAAAATAAAGGTGTGTCTATGGAAAGATCAGGGGTTCTTTCCATAGAAAGGGGGGTTCTTTCCATAGAAAGAACAGGGGTTCTTTCCCTAGGTCGCAAGATTTAAAAAAGGAGGCTAAGTAAAACAAACAGAAAACTTCCCATTGAATTTTATTTGCTTCTTGACACAACTAGAGAAACAGATGGTAAAGGCAATCATACACCTCTCCTCCTATAATTTTTAATTTCAACTGATGTCAACATGTGCCCTGGAAGGACATTTCTTAGACTGTGAGCATTCTGTATTCATGCTCTTTGCTGAAGCAACCAGGATACAGAGCTGAAAGTTCAGCTCCCTAAATCCAACACAAAGTTTCCAAGCATCACTGAGCCCACCTACATGAAGCCTGTCGTCTTGCTCTGCCCTTTCAGCAGGAGCATACAGAACACAAGAGGAGACAGTGCTGCATCAGGTGGGTGTCCAGTATCAGCAGCAGATAAAGGGTGCTTAGGAGGGAAGAGAGCAAGTTCAGAGGTCTGTCCCTCATGCATTGCCACAGTTTTTAGCAATCTGTGCTTTGGGCCTTTTTTTGACTTAAGAGGTTGCACCTGCTTCACTGTGTTATAAGTAAACATTGGACCTAACCTTTGTGCTTACATTCACTTTTCTCCTGTGTTCACTGCTATGTTTAGCCTTTGCAAGATCCTATGGGTGGGAGTTTCACATCACATTTCACAACAACATTGTTACATACTAATTAAAGTTATATAAGAAAAGTATTTCTATTTGAGATATGATGACAGATATTCTTTCCCTTGTTTCTGAATTATGAGAATTTGCAAATAATTGTTCCTCACTCACCTTCCCCATACCATTCTTGACTTTATACTACTCCAGCAGTTGTCTCTTATCAGACAAAAAAAAAAACCAAAACAGTTTATATAGTCTCCAATTTTACAGAAGTATTCTGATGTGTTTGATCCTTTTTGCTGCTTTTCTCTACACCTTTTCACCTTCCGTAGCCAGAGCTGTAGGCAGCATTATATATGTAGGCAGATTTAGTGGTGGCTTCTTATCAAAACCCAGCATTTTATTTCCTTTCATGATGGCCTACTGATCTGACAGCTTTGTGATGTTTCAGCAGCATCCAGACCTCTTTTCTGAAAACAAGATCTAATTTGGAGCTCATCAGTGTACACATTTATATAATTTGTGGTTTGTGGCCATTAGTTATCATAGAGCGATGGAAATTCAACTTGTAATTCTTCTCAGCCAGTACAGAGTAAATCAGGAGCCTTCTGTAAGTCCCTGTAGCCAGCTTTTAGTTTTTCCTACCTTAAGTAAGTTTGTAATATCAGCACATTCAAACTCTTTCTGAGTCACTATTGAAGTGGTTGAATAGCACAGATTCCAACAAACATCCCTAAGGGACTCCAAGGAACTCTCTCTCCACTGATAAACCAATCATATGTTTTTATTGCTTCCTAATTATTAACCCATAAAAAGTCTTTTCTGATAAACCAACCATGTGTTTTTACTGCTTTCTAATTATTAATCCGTAAAAAGTCTTTTCTTCTTATCACAAGACACCTTTGCTTCTTTAAAAACCTTTGATAATCCTATCAAAACCTTTTGAAAATTCAAGTGTGCTACATTGACTATTCACATGCTCACTGGCTCCTCTGTGACAATTTTTTCTCCAAAGAAGGAATGCTGATGCTTCTTAATGACTCCAATTATCCACTTGTTGATTAATTTTGCTGCCTGCTGCAGTTTCTACAAATCTGCTGGACAGTAAGTCAGACTTTCTGGATCACTCTTGAACCCTTTCCTTCCCTGGCTTACCCTAAGATTTTTAGGAAAATTCTTGGTGCTTCCTCTGTTTCATAATGCTTTGTTTCACTTACATTTGCATTCTAATGCAAATGTGTGTTGAAAAGTTTCATGGGACAGAAAACTGCTTCTTAGTGAAAGCAGCTATACCTATATCAGAGGCAAAGGCAAACCAGAGAGATACATTAAGAGAGTTTTCTGGCTTCAGCCTCTGGACTGCATGCTCTTGGTGAGATCCTGCCTTTGCTAACATCACCGGGCATTTTGTCTGGAGTCAGTATCTCACCTTTGGACCACCACTGGCTTGAATCAATACAATGTCAGCCCACTGACTGCAGCAGTCACTGACTCCTGACACCACAGAAACTGGGAGCACAGCACACAGGCATCAAGCCATGGCTCTCAGCTGCTACACAACTTCGGCAGTGCTGTGATTTAAAAGGGGAAAACCATGTCTGGGGGGAGGAGGGGAAGCAGGGATCTACCCATGGCAGCATTACAGGACGGACTCACAACAGGAGGCAGCAGGGCCTAGGATTTGGAGGCACCAAATTCTGCTAGAATGGCTGTTAAGCCTTTCTTTCCCCCTGAAAACTTGCAGTCCCTCATTTAGCTGTTCTGTATCTGGAGGTGACAGCTGTCTCTTGTGTCTGCACCTGAACATCTCTCAGTGTGGCCTTTGGTGCTACTTCAACGCCACCTGCCACGAACACCAGAAAAGCTCTTCATCAGAGTTGTAAGAAATGATGCCTACATGTATGCACAGACCTCTAAACTAAAACAGCTCCTACGCTGTCCTGTTAGTACTTCACAGAAGTACACGTGGGTCTAAGCAAAACAGGCAACTTCTATGGTGTAGCACATATGCCAGCAGCAACGGAAGCCTGGAAACCAGCAGGAAGTAAGCCTTTCCACCCCTACTATACTATGTGCATCCTGATTTTAAGACTGCAATTAACAAAGCTAAATAATTTTGCTACTGGATGCTGCATCAATAAAATCTGCCTTACACAACAAGAAGCACTAGGAAACAGGCAGCATCTGCCAAACAGCATGTATCTGATTCCCTCTGTGCAAATTATTCATGAACTTTACACTCATTTACAGAAGCCCCTTTTACTGGAAAATTCCATAAAACCCCCCTATTTATTATTCTGGTGCTCTAAAAGGAAAAAAAAGTTTTGGTACAGTTTGCAATTCTTCTAATTTTCTGGCAATAAAAGATCACTTGGACACAAGCACATCCAACAAACGCATGCCAATCACATACAAGCTCTGCAAGAAAATTCTATTTGAAAGATCAGATTCAAATTAGGATTATCACTGTATTTCCAGGGTACCTCAAAATCATTAAGAAGTGGAAGGAACCAATGTTTCAGATGATTCATAAGCTAGCATTTTGATAGCTTTGGAAAACAATATCATAGCATTGTAGTTATTTCTTTAGCAATATAGTCTACAAGTAACGGCAATTTATCTCTGAATTAAACTTACATTTAGTTTCAGTGCAAAACTGCTCTCAGTTGCATCTGTATATAAACACATTGAGGAGCACAGACTCAATGATCCTTGTGAGTCCATTCCAACTTGAGATTTTCTGTGATTCTATGTAGCAAAATGTATTCTTTGAACCCATATATATTAAAAGTTAAATAAACTTTTTCATTTAAGCAATATGTCTTTACTCTTTATTAACAATAGGAAGGAAAAATGTTTACTGATCTCATTCTACAGTTTTCAGCTACCCTGTGAAAAAGCCACCTGCACAACTATCGTAACAATAGCACTTCACTGGGGTGCCTCTGAGATGAAGATATGCCCTTGAGTAGACAAAGACTTGCGTAATTTGAATTCCTTACAAAGCACATTAAAAACTATGAACAGAGGCAGCCTAAACGCTTTTTGGGTGGTGAAGCTCACAAGAGATCATTTTTTGGCAGATTTCTTTGTACATGCACATGCATATGTTTCATGCAACGAAGTTTGAGAGAGCAATATCTTACAAAGTGACAATTATACCTTGCAAAACTGCAGTGCTATAAGTTATTCATTATCAAGACAATATTGAGAAGACAAGCATATCAGTTGTTAAATGACAGAAAAGAGAGAGAAAAAAAGACAAATATTGTACAAAGGCTATTCTAATTTTCTCCAACACACCCCTTTTTGTGTCAGCCTAACAAGACACCTTATCCTCTGGTGGATGGGGAGGATAGCCAGTGAAACCCCCAGGAGGGCTATTACAAAGGCACACAAGGAACCTATATGAAGTTCATCAAGCATTAGTTTAAAAGGAAACAACAACAACAACAACAACAACAAAAACCCCTGTGGAAACTTGTTGCATGTTGTAACACATTTTTACAGGCTGTATCTTGTTACACTCTGTATCAAGTACTGTAGGAGGTTTGTAATTAGTTGTGCAGCACACCCTCATTTGCATTTTGTCTCCAGAACAGCCATTCCACTGAATGACACGGAAAGATTCAAGTGAGGTTTACAAAGGTCTTGAGTGGAAGAATCTCCCCCACTCCCTAAATAAGGACAACTCTTAGCTAGAAAGCAGTTGTTTTCATCTCATAATGTTCTTGAAAGTACTAACAATAAGAAAAGAAAGCCACTGCCTATTCATCAAAATACCATCTTGTACAGCGGCTGTCTTGTTTTTCTCAAGAAGACTTTTGGAAACAGTATCCTGTTTGTGTTTTAGCTCACAGCCCTTTACATTAAGCTTAGGCCACTTCTATTATTTTTTTCCCCTCAGATTTAACAACAATCATTAAGTTAACTTGACTTCATTCCTTATCTGTTTGATCATTGTTACAAAGTCTAGTTGGAGGCAAACAACTAGCCTTAATGATCTGGATGATGAGGCAGAGCATCCCATCAGCAAGTCTGCAGATGACACAAAACTAGGAGGAGTGACTGACATGCCAGAGGTCATGCTAGCATCCAGAGTTGACAAGAGCCTCACGTAGTTCAACAAGGGGAAGTGCAAACTCTTGTGCCTGGGGAGGAGTAACCAGTATGTGCTGGGGTCTACCCAGCTTGGCAGAGAAGGGCCTAGGGGTCCTGGTGGACAAGCTGACCATGTGTCAGCCATATGCCCCTTGCCACAAAGGCAGCCAGAGGTG